>JAHWXV010313901.1:0-12116 GCA_024586415.1 Phrixothrix hirtus
CCGCCACGCGAGAACCTTAGCGGCCGTTTCCGCAACTACATGCCGCGTATGTAGTGGTTAAAAAAACTTTGAAACCTCCTCTTTCCAATGGTACGTAAATTGTTTATTTTGAATTTATACTTTAAGAAATACGAATTTATTAAATTGGGCCATTCATTTAGAATAACCCTGTATTTCTCTAGAGAAAGGATATTAAATGCTAATTCTTTTTTGAAGTAATCAATAATTATATCTAGTCTGTAAAAGAACGGACTCTTGCGAATATTTGTTTTCTTGTTAATTTTTATAAATTTACTTGCTATTCACTAACGCTTTTATTCTTGACATTCATTCATTAAGTATTTAATTATAACTCTCAATATTTTGTATTGCTTTAGCCTTTTTGATTAACGAACGTATTGCTCATTGTACCTTTTCTTATGTAACCATTTTATTTAAATTTAAATAAGTGTAATATCATGTATTGTAGATACAAGATCTCGACAAAGAATTCTAGGTTAGCTTTGATCTATAAAAAGCATTTAATTTCTCCTTTTGCTTGTTAAATGCGTCCTTAATCATATAAAAACTAAGATAAATTAATAAGGATATTTATATAAATAAATTTGATAGTTGATACTCTAGACAATTTTTTCTAGAAAATAATGACGTTATGCTAAATGTTACACGTTATATTGGGGTTTGAATAAATACCCATTTATTTGTTTAGATTCATTTGTTCTGACTTCTCAAATCCTTCCTTTTTCTGCTTCAAATAAATTTAGGATTTCTTAGGACTACTACTCCGGATGCTGAACAAGTACTGCGAATAATCTTATTTTAGGTGTACATCTTGTCGTTCAGGTGTTACGTGTCGCTGTTAATGTGAACGACTGGTGCCCTACTCTTACTGTACTTTTCTTACCTTTATTTTAGGGAAGCGTCGACTTAATTCGAACCACTGGACTTTCTCTGAGGAGTATATATTATTGTGTTTTTTTCGTCACCATAGACTACACCATACCCCCCTACCCTGCTGCTTTGATTCTGAGCTAGTTAACGTGGCAGCATATTCTTTAGCTAATCAATTGGAAATGCTTCATATACCGCATATTCATTCGACTTGGCGTTTTTCCATTATTATTTACTCAAAAACATGCATTTTAGCTTGATTGTAAGAATTTTGAACCCAATGAAGATTTGATCACCGAAGTAGACGCGTATTTTGCAGACTTCCATAAATCTTATTTTACTGAAGAATTAAACACCTTTATTGTTGTTAGAATAAGTGTACGGAGTTGGAGCGGACTATCTTAAAAAATACAATGTTTTTACGTCGAAAAAGAACTGCTTGTTTCGTTTACCATTGACTTATTGAACTACCCTCGTATTTAGTATTCAAATTATCTATTAAGATAGTAAAAAGCGCCAACTTTAAGTGGATAAAAACAGCATCATAATCAATTTCTGCAAGACAATAAAATGTTTCTTATATTTTCGCAAAAATTTCAAAAATTATAGATTTTACCAAAAATTTCCAAAAAAGAGTATGCAATTCTAGTTCGAAATTAGAAACTGAAAACTAACGATAAATTTCTTAGAACTCTTCGAAATTAAACAATTTAAATGATTTTGGATAGTGCATCATGTATTCTTGCAGAAAATAAAAACATGGCACGATACTTTAGTATTGTAATTTGCCTTAAATTTTCAGAGATAATATCTTTTATATATAATTGTCAAGTTGGCAAGACGGGTTTTGCTAAAAGTGCAATAAAATGTAGTTTGCTTTTATGAGAATGCAAATTATGACACAAAGGCCTGATTTACCAAAATTCATGAAAATAAAACGAAATATATAAGTCGTGTCAAAATTCGATTGTCCGCGAATGTGCATGTATTATTGGTATGGTCAAAATGCATGCTTTTGAACATTCAGTTGCAAACAAACAGAATATCGACAATTTTCTGACAGAAGAGAACGTTGTCAAATTCAGCCTGCTGTCGGAAAATTAGGCTAATTAGGCTAATATCTCAAAAAATATATTTTAAACGCAAAAATTTTGAAGAAAAAAGAAAGCAAAGATAATTCAGAAACACTTATTGGCTGTTTAAACTTGCGAGGTATAAAATTAATGATGGAAAAGTTGCTGACGTTTGAAGTTGAAACAATAATTTTGGAAAACCTGCGTAGCTGTTTAAATACGGGATTTCCGAGAATGGACTCCGGGATTGTAATGGTCTGCTATGCGCTGACTGTTTCAAATTTAGATATAGGTGTTATGCCAAATTTAACTAAAAGGTAGTAAGTCTACATTCATGAATAGTCACCTCGATGGTTAGCTGAATTCAATTTTATGATTGGGGTACAACGGACACTTAGAAAGGCTGTGTATCAGATTTATATGTAACAATCGAATCTTATAGCCAGCAAGCTGTAGTTTCCTTCTTAAGATGTGCGTAATTGCATTTTGGAATTTCCAATTATATGTTCTGACATGGTATTGGAGCATAATTAATAATTCTAAATTAAGCCTCAATAAAGCTTAAAATTATAACTATTACATAAATAACCATTAAATGAAAACGTAGTACTGATAAAAATATAAATAGTTAAATAGGCATTAATAAATTATACACTAAATAGGATAATAAATATTTCAATTAAAAACAAACTACCGACGTTAAACAATCTTTGATATAATTCAAACATACAGAAAATGTAGTACAATCGAAAACCTCCAAAATCAGAAAGACTAAAATTTGTTTTAAACGTCTTTGTAATTTATTAAGGTGGTTTAAGAATGGTTAAGCATTAGAAATTTAACATCTAGAAATAAAAATCATCACGTACGAAAGTGCAAAGTTTTACCGTGAGAAATAAGTTTTACGGAACCAAAATTTAAATGTGATTGATTAACGTTTAAACTACAACAATAGAATCCGAATGTAAACGAAAATTCCAGAGAAGTTATACGTTAGATTAGCAACTGTGTCTTTATCTGGAGCTCAAAGAACAGTGAGATTTGGCCTAGTTGCAAATCGATAACCAACTTGTAAAAGGACCGCTAATTAAAAATATTTGAGAGCTGTTTACTTGGAAGTATTCCTGATAAAAAACTTTAAGAGAAAGTCAAACTCACAAACAAAAATTAAAGTGAATCATGGATAAATAAATAAGTGTTTTGTTAACGAAACTATAGAATACGAGGGCGGGATGATAATTAGACGGCATAAGAATGAAAGAAAAGTATTACTCTTAAAAAATTGTTTTTAGTTTTCAATATAGTTTACTAAACGTTCAATAGTACATTTGTTACAAATATTTTCCAATGCTTTAATTTCATTACGGTAGAAATCTTCTTCAAGTCCAGCAAAATAGGTATCCGCCACAGGTTTCACCTCCTCATCAATTGCCCTCCTTGGAAAATTTTTAGTTTAGGAAATAGGTGAAAGTCCGATAGAGCTACGGTGGATGGGGAAGTAACTCATATCTTAATTCGTGAATCTTAGCCATTGAAACGATACTGGTGTGAGAGCGGGCATTATCGTCATGAAAAAGGTTCTTTTTACGCGTTAAACCAAGTCTTTTTCGGGACTTTCTTCATTCGAGATTCTCAAAATATTAGCATAGTATTTGTCATTTATAGTTTGCCCCTTTGTAAGGTAATCGGCTATTAAAATTCCCCTAACGTCCCAGAAAACTGACGTCATTACTATTCCGGCAGACTTCGTTATCGTGACTCTTTTTTGACCACATAAAGTGATCCCGCCCACTGCTTAGATTGCATTTTTGTTTTCGGGGTACAGTAATGAACCTATGTTTCGTTTGCAGTAATTATCCTTCGCACAAAATCAGCGAAATCCTTTTGAAAACAATCCACAAATTCTTGCGACAGTTGATTCGTACTCGGTTTTGCTTCAATGAGAGTAAATGCGGCACTATCTCGCAGATAGCTTTTTCATGCCTAATTCTTGTGCTACAATACTAAACACCTGCTTTTTTAAAATACTGACAGTATTGACAATTTCGCTATATTTTAAGTCTCCGGTAAGTTGTGACTATATCGTGAATTTTGCGACCAGTTGTGGTGTAGTGGTACTTCTAGAGTATTCCGGTCGATGTTCATCTTAGACGCTTGTGCGACTACGTTTGAACTCATCTATCAAACTTTTTATCATCGTATATGAAGAAGCACAATTATCCAAAACATTCTGTATTTCTTCAAGAATATCTGCATTTTTGAAATCTTTCATATACAGAAACTTAATTACGGTCCGTTTCTCAATATTATCCATAGTAAAACAAACAGAAACACTTTCACTTTCCGAAGCTGGCGACAATAAACTATTTGACAGTTCGAAGTCAGACTTTCAATGTTACCAACCTAAACATGGAACTTTAAAATTTCACATTAATAGTTAGTATAGTACTGCTTTCTATTAGAAAGTCGCTTAATTAACAACTCGCTTTCGCGGGATACGAATATCAATACAAAGAGTTAGTTTCAACCAATGATAGTGGTGAATAGCAATTAAACTATGAAAATCGGAAACGTCAATAATCACACAAATAACTCGCGCAAATATAAACTGTTTATATATAGAACATTAACTAAGTTTAATATGAAGTATTATTCTGATCATCTATTGTTTTGTAAAATTTGTAAAAACCACTTCAAGTGGACGTCATCCTCTTTACTATTTTCTGATGTTTGTATTGAGATAAATTACAATAAAGGTAGATAATATTTAAAAGCGTTTTGTGTAAACAAATGGGCGTTAGAAAATCTAATTTATTATAAATTAAATACTTAATGTTGACTGGCAATTATTTGTATTTTTATACGTTTGAAAATGTCTTTTACCAAGCATATCATTTTGATGCTAGCTTGATGTAACACACGTATTTGTACAGCACGCTGCTAAAACACTACCATTAATTATTGAAAACTCGGTGTCAGCTCTTGCTGCTTGTTTCGCACCACTGTGTATATAGATATTAAAATAAGGGTTTTTAATAGTTAACGGTATACAACTTAGTCATCTAATATCTCTAGTTTAAAGGATACAAATTCGTTTCCAAAAATATTTTAATCAACCTAGTATAATAAGATTGTAAAGTTGCTTTTCAAGCCATATAAAATTCTATCAAATACATTCTCATCTTTAAGAATAAATCTGTTAGTAAAGTTATAAAGAGAAAATTAATAATTTATGTCTCTTTCATCTTTAAAAATAAAATCAGCTCCATAAAAAGGTATTTTAAATTTTAATGTTTCACCTTGGAAATTATAGTTGGGAAAGTCAAACGTCAATGACTTCGGAAAAATTACTCGATTAATAAACCAGGCAATCCTTCAAAGATATTTGCATTAATGAATTTAAAAGTACCGCTGGTCCGCGAGCATTCTTTGAGTAAATGATCAGAGCCTGAGATTATCAGGTGACGATAACAGATTCTAGGTGCCACAGAAAAAAGAAACGGACTGTGAAATAAAATAAGAAGGAATAAATTAGTCTAGTAGTTGTGTTCGAACGAACAATTCAGGCTTTCTCGTATGCAAGTGCGTAATTTTTCTTTAAATGTATCAAAAAAAATAGAATTTGAGGGTTTATTTCGCGGGTGAAGTGTTTTACTTTTAGCAAATTAATAATTGTACCTGTCGGCAGGGTATAGCCATCTTACTTTCGCAGACTATTACCGGGATTAGAAAACTAATGTATTTGGAATAATTGAACGACAAGGTTTGAGGCAATTAATGTGTTGTCATTTAATTCTATGTGGACTTGAATATTGGCAAAAAGACAGGAACGTCCCGCGAGTTTCACAAGAAAATCACGGGACAATCCAATTATCGTTACATTATTTTAACCACTCCTCACTCTTCTAAAAAAAGTTAACGTACAATCATAAATTAAATAGGTACCAACGGGCGCATTCCGATTTAAGTACAACATAAAATTGATCAATATTTATTTAAAATAATTGCTAACGCAACTTTTAATTTTGATGTAACACAAAATACGACTTTTTTATTGGTATTTTTTTGAACTGCTAATTATATTTATTTTATTATACCAATCTTTACCGCATTGCCTCGTTCAAAGAGCTTTCGAACCCAAAATAGTGTTCCGCCTGTAATGCTGTTGACAAACTATCACCCTTAATAAGTCGAAGTTCCTGTTAGCAGGCATAATTTTCTTGAATGGGGTTGTGAATAATATCGAAAAATTTAAGGAATTCCTTCGTCAGCCAATGTTTTGTATTTAGAACTGATATTATGTTAGTTTAAGATTGGTCTAATTGTTAAATTTGTATGAAACCTGTGGACCGATATTTTGTCTACTTTATAAATATCTTCAGTGTATTTTTTGTTTTATTTCAATTAAATAAATTAAATTCTAAAAATCACTGGCAATAGTATGTGCCCTAGAAATATTAGTGTTTGCAGTAATAGCTTTAATAAAATTAATGACAACCATTTTGTAATATTAAAATTAAACTGCTCAATTTTGTATTCAATTTACTTAAGCATATTTTGATGCCGAGTTGCTTACCTGAAGAGCTCGCTTGTTCTCGTTAACCTTGAGTAGAGCACTACGTCAAAAAATTCCTTTAACGATCTAAACGTTTTGGCAAAATAATAATATTTAATCGATATCTAAGAAGTTGTTGTATATGGGGGAACCGTCTCTCATCTCCTCTGAAAAATCTTTAACCACTATTAGTGAAGTAATATACGATCGCTATACGGCCACAACGAAAATCGTTAAACTAATTGTGAACTATTTTATTTCATGTATGAGGGCCCGCACAATATTTGTCAATCTTTTGTTTTATTTCTGTTATTGTTGTTCCACGCAGATAATAATGTTTAATAAGAATGCGCAAATAACCTTTTTCCATGATAGGGAAACTAATTCAAGTTGTTTACCTTAAATGGTTATCAAACTCGAAGTAATCTGCAGATAATCCTGAAAATTGGTGGGGCAATCTCTTGCATTTTTACTTGATTTGTTGGTTTATCCTTTAAGGTTTTTATTCTTAAGTTTGAGCAAAATTCGAACACTCGTCTTAAAGTAATTTATAAATATCATTAAATCAAATAATAAAAGCTAGCGAACTAGGTATATTAAATCTAAATAGTACAATGTTCTTAGCCTTTAATAGCCAATTAGCATTGAGCTATACATGTACTACAATGAATGATATTGTATACAGGTACATGGTTCAACAATATTACGTCAATCGTTGATAACTCATGCAATATAATAGGTAATCATTTATATATTTTACAAAATATTTATAACTTTCAAGTGTGTCTGAAATACTTACAACATTGGTCATTCATTTAGAAACACCCGGTACATATATCTGCGTAGTAATAATAAAATCTAATTTGTGAATTACCAGTATCATTTTTAGGTCAAAATCACAATTGTATATTTGTAAATTATATAATTCCATTTTAACAACAATTATTAAAATTCTAAAATCACAGGTTACGTTTTAGAAAATATAGGAGCATTTTTCTTAAAAATATTTATTCAACAATTCCCGTGTGAAGGCCAACAAGTCTAAGAATAAACGTTAACCCCTCTCGACCCCCCCATCTATTTCAAGGAGAGATATTTCGTTTACGGACAGTAGAGATCTAAAAGCTGCAGAGTTAAGCTACGTTTCCGCAATGCGTGCCCAGGCGATATTCTAAGAATAAAATTAAAGAGTTACCCGTATGATGTATTAGGGGATCAAATTGATAGTAATTTGGTCTATTTCCACCCAGAGCGAATTCGTAATAAAAATGGTCAATTTCAACTTCCTGTCGTTTCCGAACCAAAGGATTTAAGCTCGACAAAGTTGTAGGTAAAACACAATAAGAAGAATATCCTAGGCAGCACGTGTGCTACTTTCTATTCCTTCGGGAAGGTATCGACCTGCATAACACCAAGTCAGTGATTTATCCGCTTCTTAAACTCTTCCGATCTACACCCTAGTTAAGTAAACTCTACTGGGACAAATTAGTCGATCACGTATAAATTCAAGGCGAGTTCTTAATGTTATGAATAAAAAACTAACGGTTCTTTAAATTTTAATTGTTCATATCATTTAGGCCATTAGTGCAAATATCTTTTGTTCATTTTAGAATAGTTTTGTTAATAGCAATGCAAGGGCCCCTTGATTTTGATATAGAAAATTGTTGTTTCCATTATTCCCTCCCGGGGAGACATGTAAATTGTTAATTGTAATTTACATTCTCTACTTTTCATTATATTCGATCTTTAAGTACAGATCTTTTTTTTTATATGTATAGACCTGTAGTTGTAGTAACCTATACTTTCTTTCAGGAAGTAGTTAATTTTTAAGTGAAGAACCAATTTAGGTACCCCGTTGGAATTTTAACTGATCGAAGAGGAAACTCAACGGCGGGCATAAAAAGCTACCTTACTGTAAGTACGTATACATATTAACATAATCCTCGATCTAAAAGTTTGGAGAGCGGTTTGTTTGTTTCACCGGCCTTTATGATAACAGAGTTTTGAACTATTATCGTTTTGTAATTGTTACAAACAAAGTGGCGCCCTTATTTACGACTATCTCCCGAATTTTTGAACACCTACTTATAATCCCTGAATGCTAACTTAATTGAATTCATTCCAATCGTAGAATCACTCCCAATCTTCACTGTGGTGGCCGGAGCAAACTCGATAATTCAGGAAAATTATTAATTTTAATAACCAAGTGCCGTTATAATAATTCAAATCATTCATGCCAAACATACAATATTTAATATTGTCAGTACCCTGCAATTAATTCGGGTCCTTGATTTCCCATTCGGTTCTTTTGTAGCACTGCAAACTTTCTTTATATACCTACACGTAGATACACGTCTCACAACAATACTCCATTTCCTTTCAATTACTTAATTAGCCACTTTCATTAATAGATGGTACTATTTACACTTATCGACATTGAAAATTCACAAATACTTCTACTTATCCGCCCGATTTTCCCCATTCAAATTTTATTTACACTAATTTAAAGTTCTACTGAACTTTTACAAATAAAACTTTAATGTTTTCCAATTAATTGTTAACCACCATTTCCATTATTCCGAGATTTAATTTTGATTATTCTATTACAATTTAATTTCATCAAATCATATTTTCATTCTACAACTTCAATACTAAACTTTCAAATTTTCCTTTCCAGGTCTTTATATACCTATTGCTATCTGTGACAATAAAAACTATTAAATAAATAATTTTTTGTTTAAAAACACACTAATCTTAACTTACATTATAGAAACTGCCTTTAAAATTCACAGCTTACTTAATAGAATTTACATGGGCTCATACAAATCCTTAGCAAGTTGGAAAACGAATCTTGAATGTTTCTTGTCAGCATTCTGTATATAAGTGATTTTGCTTTAAAATGTACTGGAATAGTTTATGACATGAAATGCCCTGTATTAAGTTTTTGCCATTTACTTTCACAAATATTTATAATTACTAACTTGCTTTCTACTTCGTTTGTTTACGTTTACAATTAAACAGCTGGTTACGTGACATTATCTAGATAGATTAGTTTTATAAAACAGTTTATCGTTAGAGTCAAAAGGTCAAGTACAATCCCGAACTTGCCAACCTTGTTGATTAAAGGAATTGATTGCTGGATATTATCTTCCCAAATATTCATTGCTTTGCTTTGTCAACGGAAATTTTGTACTCTTAATTGACGATTTCTTAATCAACGCTTATTAAATCCTCAGTTTCGAGAATGTATTTAAATTCGTTGTCTGTTTAGCTACTAGTTACTTTTGTTTCATTTTATGTATAACGCCTAATTCATTTTATTTATTTTGAAAAATAACTAATTAGTTATAATTGACTGTTTTAACAACTGTTCTTTAGTAAATAAGGTATTTGTTTATATTCTTATAATGTATTATTTTCTTTTACAAAAAATTTTAAGCAAATTGTACGTAAGAATTAGAATATTTTTACTCCAAAAACCATATAAATAGGCCGAACAAATTCGATTTTACAACAGTCTTTCTTTACCTCTGTATAAAAGAAGGTGATGAATAACTATTTTTGAGAGAAAGCTCCTCAAGTTTAACCTGTATACCGTTGCATATTTTTGAATTAAGCGATTTGGTTATAATAATTAATTACTATATATAAATTAATTATTAGACGAGCAATTAATGTATGCTATTTCGCGATATATTAAAATACGGAGGGATGCAGTCTTAAATTCAGTGACATTAATTAGATTTTGAGTTCAATAACAGTCAGAACTGTTAGTAAGGGTTATATAAAGATTTTGCTATTTAAATAATAAGACGCATACTTATTTACAAAATTTAAATCATAGCTTAATAATTGTTATTAATTAGGTTTGGTTATAAGCGTTTCCTTACCCGCTAAATATTCCTCGAGACGTTCAAAAATGTTTTGCTAACAAATACTGTTTGCGAAAAGGGATTTTATTCTCTTCTCCATATACCACTATCATTTGCCCCATTAGCATGCCGTATTCCTAAATTCCCAGCATTTAAATAATCCGTTGCGCTTACACCCAAGCAGTTAAAGTCACAACTTTGTTCATAAATTAAAACAATAGCGATTAGAAACCGTACTATTTACATGTAAACATTTGTGTGAATAGCCATTTTAGATACAATTACATTGAGGATCGATACAAACGATCTGTACAAATACCGGTATATATGCATACGTATGACTTCTAGCATACATTGAAATAAAAGACTTACGTACGCATTTGTTTACAGTAATGGTTGATACCGATACTAACCCTTAATGTATGAAAGCTTATTCAAATAATTTTGTTTGTTATAAACAAAATATTTTTGCGCTACCAAAGTGTTTTTGTACATTTACCGGCTATGTTGATTGTCACGTTATGTTATGTTTCCCGAACTGTTGTGATTGTTATAGTAACGTCACGATAACGAGCATTTTATGGTTTATAACGGTACTAGTGCTGTTATGAAAACGAGTAAAGTACCAAATTGTCATAATTAGTTGATAGTTGTCATTAGCGTAAAAAATAGTATACAACACATGGCATACTAAGTGTCTTAGTCTAATAGGTCTCGAAAATTAGCAATATTTGACCCTTCGGTTCTCGTTTTTCTAACTTTTTCTAGTCCTGTTACTGTTACACTTACCGATTTTGTATCGTAATATACTATTATTTTATTAAAAGTGTAAATACATGCAACATAATAAATGTACAAATAAGTATAACATGCATTTTATATATAATACTTAAATTTAAATGAACCTTAAATATATAACACTGGTGTTTACAGAAAAGAACTTAAAAGTTTCAAAAGTCAATAAGATATTATTTCTGAGTATAATATTTAAACACAATACCGAATATAGAACACAATGTGTCCTGAACAATTTAAGTAACGTTTAGAACTTAACAGCAGTTATGTCAGTTCTAATTTAAAGATTAATTGACTTTAGAAAGTGATCATACTAACAAATGTAGTGCTGGAGTTTATAGATAAGCATAAATAAGCTTTTATGCAAATTTATTGTAATTAAAATGCACATCTTTTAAAATTCTGTCCTGTTCCTTTTCATCTACCACTGTAAAAATTCCCTACCCACTGTACATAATCAAGTTTAATTTTACGTCCCAGATTTAGTACCGTATTGCATCATTGCTATCTGCAGTCATTATAGCTTAGAGATTACGAACCTGGCCCAACTACGACATTGAGCTTCACCCGAGGCATTGTAACCTTGTTTTGTAATATTGTAGGGTTGTATAAATGAGCGTTATTACAGGCCATGACATTTTGATGGATACTTTAAACACGGCTATGAATATAGATTTATGAATGATCAGGAAACCCTGAGGGATGATTCTACACCAAAAAATAATGTGGGTAAGTCATTCGTGAAATTGTCAAAATCTCCATGGTTACCAAGGTACGGGGGTGCAAAAGAAGAATTTTAAAATATATTTTTTGCTCTAGATATCTTAAACTTTTACCAATTAAGTTTTTATTACTTGGCACAGAAACTAAGTTCGATAGACGAAATAATTGTAGGGTAAAAATAATTCTTTTGAATACCGTTAGAGGGCA
>JAHWXV010313912.1:0-11844 GCA_024586415.1 Phrixothrix hirtus
TATATATATATATATATATATATATATATATACAGGGTGTCCCACATTCAACTTAACACGGCATAAGTTTATTAATTTTAAAGACAAAAAGTTGTGGAAAAAATTACTTTAAAGGATAAGCTAAGCTATTTATGAAATCTGACAGAAACCGCTCATATATATAAACACCCCTTAGGAACTACCCCTAACCGTGTTTATTCAAATAAAACTCTATATGTTTATTTCAATATTTAAATAATGCTTAGCAGCACACATTCAGTGTTCTATAAGATTGAATATTTTCTCGGAAAACAATGTGAAAAATATGAGATAAGTAAAAATAACTCATATATTTGATAGCAATTCCTACAGTACATGAAAGGTTATTTAGGGTAAGTATTCAAATTGAACTCCTCCGGTATTCACAAATGCTTCTAAACGTCATACAAGTTCCCTACTACAAGCAGCAGTAATTATCTGGTGTAATTGTCCGACAGGCCTCGCGAATAGAATTTTTAAGATCTTCTACATTTTTAGATTGTGTCTGGTACACTATACCCTTCAAATAAGCCCAGACTAGAAAATCCATAGGCGTCAAGCCGGGTGACCGAGCTGGCCAATCCATTGGATCTCTATTAGCAATATACCCACCAGGAAATAACTGATTTAAATGTGCAGCGACAATCTGTGGATTATGAGGGGGAGCACCATCTTGTTACCATATCATTCTCCGACGTTCTAGAAGAGGGACATCCTCTAAAAGTTCCGGAAGGGATTTTGGAGGAAATCCAAATAACGGGCTGCTGTTAAGATATTCTCATAAAAGTAAGGTCCAATAAAGCGACCATTAAATACAGTACCCAAAACAATCATTCCCCATCTTGTTTGAAAACGATCTTCTTGCATCCAGTGAGGGTTGTTTATGCGGGATTAAATTTACTCTATCTCCCTTGTAGGCGGAGAGGCGACCATATAAATTGCAGCTTAGTCATCAAACTTTGGGGAAATGTAGTTCTTACGACAAACAAAAAGCGACGTGCTGCCAAGCTCAAAGCTGTTCCGATGCCGGATAAATACGCCACTTCCGGTTCAAATTTAGGACACTTAATTAGCTCATAAAACTTAGTCATGAAAATTGTGCCAAACAATAGATTTCGATCTACTAGTTCGAAATGCATAGGGGCTGCCTATCGAAATCTTATTCAAACCTGTCATTAGGATTGAACAGGATTTCGATGGGCAGTCCTATACATTTCGAACTAGTCGATCCAAATCTATTGTTTGGCACAATTTTCATGATCAAGTTCTATGGGCTATGTAAGTGTCCCAAATTTGAACCGGAAGTGGCGTATTTATCTGGCATCAGAACAGGTCTGAGCTCGGCAGCGATGTCGCTTTTTGTTTGTCACAATAAGAAGTACATTTTCCTAAAGTTTGATGATTAAACTCGATACACTGCGTTTTTGACGGTCGCCTTTTCGACTATTGGGACTAAAGTAAAATTTTAATCCCATGAGATTAAAAGTGTCGGTTTAGTCATGGAAATAAATGACTAAATGTTGTGTTTTAGTCCCGGAAATGCAAAAAAGTATTTATTTATTTTTATATTCATCATTTCTCCGTCTTATTTATTTCTTTAATTTGCCAATAGATGGTTGATCATTTTTTATGTATTTAAAATAGTAGGCTCAAAATCTAAAATAAGCGATAAAATTTTTAACACTATTTAAAAAGAGAATGCGAGTCATCTATCGGTAAATTAACGAAATAAGCAAAATGGTGAATGTGAAAATTAAATTGCATTAATGGAATTTATTGCAGCCTTAAAAACTATAACAATACAAGAAATAATTTATGATGCACTGACAGCTGGCGCTAAAGTACATGTAAGCTAACAAACGTAATGACATTTGTAGCACATTTTTATAAGTTTAATCATTTAAATGACCTTGATGCTTAACAATTAAAATACTCAGTGTACAAATGACTCTTTATAAGTTAACAGTCCTTAATGAGATAATTGATAGAAACGAACAACTGATTGTTATTTATCAAAATTTAAAATAAGGCATAAGCGAGTTACAGAAATTAATTTAATTTAATTCTCGTGCTTTCAATACAACTCCAGAATATCAAAAGTTGCGTACTAATGCCAAAATTTTATTATTTAATGTATGAGGATAGTTCAGTAGTCCGGTAAAAATGTAAGAGATGGCGCCACAAACATAAAATCAATATTACTTTGTTAAAGTAAACAAAAAACTGAATTCGTTTCACTAGGATTTAAAGAGAGGGTTTTCCTGTTCCCATTAAACATTATTATTTGCATGGACAAACAATAATAGAAACAAAACAAAAAGAAAGCTTAAAAAACATTATCAAGGCTCTATTCCATCAACTAAAATGATTCACAAGTGGTTTAATAATTTTCGTTGTTTTCGTGCAAGCGTTCACGTTGTTGATCGGTCTGGAAGGCCAAAATACTCATATACACCAAAAATGATAACAAAAGTGAAAATGTGTGAGATTGTTGAGGCTTTAAACTTGTTGATTGGTACAGTGATATCAATTTTACATGATAATTTCGATATAAAAAAGCTTTCTACAAAATGGGTGCCATGTTTGTTAACAGTGGACCAAAAACGTATTAGATAGATGCTTCGAAATATTGTGCGAAATTGTTTAAATGTCAGTTGATGAGACAAATTCACCACTATACTCCGGAAACCAAAAATATATCAGAATAATGAGTAGATGCTGGTTCAAGTACACCGAATGAGGAAAACGCTATGCCATTGACTGGCTAACTGCTTCTTGGGATGCTTGGGAAATCATTTTCATTCAGCACCTTCAAAAAGGTAGAACAATAACAGGAGAGTATTATTCATCGTTGTTGAACCCGTTGAACGAAAAAATCAAAGAGAATCGGTCATATTTTGCAAATAAAAGAATTTTGTTTTACCCCAATAACGCAGCAGCACATTCTTCAAATAGTTCTGTGCAAAAATACATGAATTGAATTCGAAATGCTTCCACATATCCCAACTTCACCCGACTTGCCTCCTTCTGACTACTTCTAATTCCTAAACATGAAAACTTGACTTGCTGGTAATATATTTTCATCCACCGAAGAAGTGATCGCCGAAGTAGAAGCGTATTTTACAAGATTTGATAAATCTTACTTTACTGAAAGTATTAAACGTCTTGAAAATCGTCGAAATAAGTGTATTAGGTTGAAAAATAAAATGTTTTACGACGAAAAAACAACTGCTTGCTTCATTTTTATCTAACTTATTCAACTACCCTTGTAGTTGTCTTTTTCAAACCGTGAAATAATTTAGCACGAATCGTAGAAGACGCTTAAAATCCTTGAGTAACAGGACGAACAATGGCAGAAGCACACACAACGACGCGGCGCGGCGTATAGTTACTCAAAGAAACTACTTTTTCTATTTGGTCTCGGAACTTTTTGATTGCACCACGTATTGTATTGTATTTAATTAAACTTTCTTTTAAATAAAAAAGTGACATGTTAACGATTGCATATAGATAAAATTTGAAAATTTAGGCACCGTAACTAAACTAATAATATAACGATTCAAAAGAACACTTGTGAATTATTCATTGAGACACATCAGTTATTTTTAACGTTATTTAATATTTTCCTGTTATACATAAATTTTAATTTATTTAATTTGTGTAATTTATGTTATATCTTTATAGTTAATTATGTTTAAAAATTCAAAAGCGCATAGATATTATATTTAATTCAATTAACTATCTAAACAGCACAAATAAATTACATGAAACTTCTACATCGGCTTTTATCTTTAGGTTAATGATATTCAATAAATAAATTAACTTGTGCATTAAGCATATAAATGCAAGATATTTGAATGTCTTCTATAATCGATATCAACCAGTGCACAATATAATAGCAATAATATGAATTACCTCTGTCTAGCAAATCCGTGTACTAAAACGTAACAAACTCCTGAAACAATTCCGGCAACAATTCCAATACCGAATCCTGAGGTAACGGCCAATGTTAAAGAATCAGAAGGCATTGTAGAAGTTAATAAATTTCGTCAACCAAAAGCACTTTATATTAAACATTTATTACCGCACTTCATCAGCCACGAACTCTCAATATATCCAAAATTGTTTTATTTACGTTAGTAATAAATACAAATACACATATAAGAGGAAAGCAGCCCGACCCAACACTTTCACGCAGAAAAGATTCTGAGGTGTTTTTTAACAAGATCACGCGGCTTCTACTAAATCGCGAACATACTTTAAACTACACCTGCACTGACGTCTTTCGACCTTGCTAAAGTAAATACTTAATTGGAAATTTAGCGGTACTGCGCGAGAAAAGAAAGTATGAATAGGTAAATTATACCTTATAGGTATACTTTAATAATTAAAAATTTCGATAAATAATAATTAAAAATTACTGTGATGTATAGGCGTATAAATTAAAATTTTTGTTAGCTGATGATTCAACTTTTAATTAAAACACCTCAGTTATTATTGTTTTAAACATTTACCTGTTATTAAACTAGTTACTCAAAAATTAACGGACTAGTAAATTGTTGTAAACTACATTTCTATTTTTAAGTAATCACATATTATTATGTAATTTATTACAATTACCTTTTCGTAACACTCATTTATTACTAATAATATTACCGTTATACAACAATGCATTATTTTAGAATTTCAGTGCAGAAAGGAGTTCGTTGTAAGTATTTACATGTTTTTGTAAGTCATAAACCTTAAAATATCTTTATCTTATCACATATTTCCAAACCTAAATTAATCCTGTAACATTAAGCATAGATGAAATAACATTTTGCCTAAACTTTAGAAGTTTAGAAAAAAATTAATGTCAGATGAATGCTGTTACGCTTTTTGTTTCTTGCCTTGTGTACTTCAATGTGATATTCATTAATTTAGGACAACCCTATATCTTTATATAGATTAATTGAATATTATTTATTTAATACTGCATGATGATTTGAAATTAGTTAATAAATTTAGAGCAATGGCTAGAGTTTATTTTAAAATAATTAATAAATTGTAAAATTCAATTTAATCTGATTAAAATAGTTACAATATTGCAAAATATCGATAGGTGATTTTATATAGTGTCGTTGCACCGTGTAAAGAATGCAATTAAGAAAAAGTGTCAAAGTAAGTAAAACAAAGAACGCTACTGTGAGAAATTTGAATTTGAATGTAACAGACTGGGATATTCGAGAAGGGTTTATTGTTAGAACGAATTCTGTACAATAATTTAAGGACGGGGGAGTATGTGGTTAATTTCAGAGAACCCCTACAGTTAACGTTTGTTTGACGAATTGTCAATGCTGTCCGTAAATGTTTATGCAAGAATCGGCAGTGTACTACATAAGTTATGTGCGTGAGCTTTTGAATTACGTATCGTGAGTAACTTAGTTACCAACACAAAGGGATTTGATTTTACTCCGAAAAACCGACACCTCCCCAACTGATTTAGTTGATCATCCTTGGTTACACTGTATTGGCGTAACGGCAACACCTATTTCTCTAAATTCCACTGTTTGATTCTGGCAAGGGTGACCCTAAATCAATTTTTGATGACGTTAAGAATAGTAAAAATATTGTCGTGAGGTAATAGCGATCTGTTTATTAAAAATTCCGTTCTTCGTTAAATTTTCAATTGGTCAAAATATATTGTGACATTAATATTCCGTTAAATATGATTAAAGTTTAACGTTTTTGTTGCTTGTCCAACTTTATTTAATCACCGTAAGAATTCAGAAATGTTTAATTAATATTTATTATTGAGTTAGGATCGGAATGGTGTTTTATTCGTAACGTTACTTATTCTTAATTAAAAATCGCAACCACAAGACGCCACTGCTCATGTATTCCATAGCGTGAATTAATAAATTCGACTGGTTTTTTAATGAAATTTATTTATCTATTTTAAATACAATTAAAATCACTAATTCCTGGTCATTTAATTTATTGAACTTGTAACGTTTTAATTAGCTTGACCTTTAATGATTGCACATGATAGCATCACCTGTTGCGTTCATGAAGGTTGATTAACCTTCCAAAATAGATGATATCATATAATTCCGATGAAAGAAAAAGATTAACAATGTTTAGCGCTTTTAAAGTCGCGCATGTGCACCGACTTCGATCAGCAGAACCTTTCATTTGAACAGCCTCTTTAAAATACAATGTGCAATGCGGCTTTAATTAGCACGTTCAATTATATATGTGCCAACCTACCTTATTGTTGCTACCATTTCGCATAGCTTCTATATATGTTTAATTTATAAAATTGTCCAGGATATAATTTTTGTTTGAAAATCTAATGGAGATACAATATTGTTTCAAGAAGGTGCATCAAAATTGTGTAAGTAATCAAATAGGAGGAAAATAAAACAACGTCTTAAATCAGCGTTACGATATTCAAATTTTAAAATTGTAAACTGTGGTACTCATAATTCTTTAATTTTATTTGTGGCTTATACTGTTATTGTTTTGTTATATGCGTCAAAAGATAATTTTCTAAAGTTTCATTATTGATTTAAATAAACGTTTCGGCCCTTAATTATTTTGTTTTATACGATTTACTCTAGTTGAACTTCTACGTGGTGAATAATTCCTTTGCACTTAAGGCCACTTTGGCGTCCATCAAGCATTGTGTATAAAAAACCCACTTCCAAAAGTAACACCCTATCTAATAATTATAGTCAAATTAGATTCGTGGGTAGCAGCAATGTAAAGAACAAATAAGAAGGAATGTTAAATTAAAATGTATGTAAGTAATATAAGTTAAGAAAGATTAATAAAAAAATATGTTACATATTGATGAACCCAAAGCCTAATCTAGAATGTTTGCATAGACCGTTGAATAGAATTTATCGTAGTTATTATTCTTAAATCAGTCAGTCAATGTTGTGATAAATAGCATTGTTATTTAGTCAAACATATTTAACGTAATTCCTAAACTTGGACGAAATTAAAGGATGCTTTCCTTGGTTATCGTTGCGTAATTGTTTGTTCATGTACCTTTCAACTTAAATAATTCTTTCTAAGTATATTCAATTAGGGAAAACAGTTTGTTTCATGCAATGTCCATTATTGAGTTCTTTACGGTTAGATGTTTGTCGAATAAATAAATCCTGTCACAACCTATATAAATGTATATCTGTGAAATTGTTTACTATACGTGTTATCTTCACTATAGTTGATTTTCTTACTAATGTAAACCATTTCATCATAATTTTCTCGAAGTATTTCCATTAGATGTATTTGTGTAAGTATATTTATTTCTTTTGATTGTTAGAAAACCAATTTAACTTTTGATTTATATCGTATACCGGAAGTGGAAACTATACGCAACCTAAGATGGACCAAAAGGCGTTGTAAATTATTTCATAAAATTGTAGTTATCGAATTTTCCGTTAAAAATTCTTATTTGTCTTGGGTAAATATGTGTATACAGGATATTACAATAATTAGGTAGCCTATGAATATCTCCAAAAGTTAACTAACTGGGAATTTATGGAGTAGCCGAGGCCATCGATAGCTTAGCAGGCCAGTAGATACTGAATGGTGAGTCACACTAAGTAGACCATTTTTTACTACTTGTCAAATGAGAACGGAACATAAAATCTTTGTTTCGAAATATAATAACAATTTTTATTAGTGCATAATGTAATATCAAAGAAATGTAAATAAAATAACAAAACCTAAAAAAGAACAAAACTAAATAGTGTAAGTAGATACATTTTAACATGAAGAGCATTCAAATTACTGACATCTCGTTGAAGTTCTTTGTAAATAAAGTATTATCAAAAATTGATTAATTTTAAGTGTCGTCTTGAAAACAATTATTGGGTCCAATTGATAAATTATTACTTTAAATAACTGTAAGTACTGTCAAATTTACTTGCTTGAAAATAATATGTACTTCTAAAATATTCCATGGCGGCACATGAATTTATTTATTTAATATGATCAAAATAATTCGGTGTATCTCAAATATAACCGGAAATATGAAAAAAATTAGTACTCGTTGTTTTCATATTGCACGTTATTTTTGAGAAAATCTGATGTATACGATCAAATATGACAGTAGTTACCTATACTTAAAACAATCAGTATACTGAGACAGGGTTTTGTTTTTCTCGCGTTTGTGTTATTCAAACTTTGTTGAATAATAGCATTTAAAGGAATCCCATATTTACAAAAATCACCGCAAAGCATCATTTTTCCCTAAAATATTAATTAATATCTTAATAAAAATTATTGGAAAATACCTCAAATTGTAATATAATAGTTTGTAGATGTAATTAACGTCTACTTTATTGTGATTATACAATGTAACTAGTGCAAAAACTGTCCTACATGGGCTGCACACTGAAAATTGTGGGATGATCTGCCGGCCTGTTAAGCTATCTATGATCTCAGTATACCAGTGTGTATTTATAAGGATTTTTACAAATTGCGGAGGATTAACGTAGATTTATTGGGATTTATAAGAATTTAATAGGATTTACCAATATTTATTGAACTTTGCCAGGATTTATGGGGATTTATCAAAGATATATAACAAATATATCAACCATTATGCAGGCGCATCATATTTTGTACTAATATATTGCATTTCAGTTTAAAAATAATGTATGTTCAATAAAAATCAACTTAGGTAGGCAATGACTGCACTATGTTAACTACCAAATATCAAATCGTTAACCGTTTTGTTTATATTGTATATACTGTTAATTACTGAGTGTAATGTTGCAAGAGTTTTGTCAAATCAGTTTTTTTAGAACGTATGTGCCTAAATAGCGTTGTTCGTCGTAGATGTGTTATATACATATTGAAGTTGCGAGGTACTAAGGTGCTAAATGTAATATATGTGCTAAAATATGTTTTTACTAAAAACTTGATTTGCTTTTATTGAACATAGTTTACAGTAAAGGTGTAGCCGCGAGTGCAATTACGGTTTTGTACTTTTTCTGCTTTCAGCTTCGAACATTACTTATACCAAGTTAAAGGTAAATACGTATACTTGTATTTTATGAAATATAATATAGAGGGAGTAATAAAAAACACAATCAACGAAAACCATGGATATTTAAATTTTATTAAAATATAAAACAGAAAAAAATTGTTATAATAAATGCTGAAGTACGATTCCAGTAAAACAGTTTTTGTTCATTTTCAAATTGACGCTAAACTGGCAGAACACATGATCTCAGATATGATTTTAAAAATCGATGGTTTCCGTCGATTGTTTTTTATTGATCTCTTGGTGGTATAATAAATAGATAAATGCAGACTTTTAACCTCACTTTTAAGAGTTTCATTAAAAAATGCAGGTATACAGCTTTAAAAGGCTTGTGAATACCAAAATGATGTGAATACTTCACGTGAAGCGACCTTTATTTGAAATTCCTTAGTTTATATGAAATTTTCGAAATTTGTCAAGAATGCTAAAACATTAGTATTGGTTGCAGCTAACGAACGTGCTGATTACGGTTCCTTAAATTGAGTGACTCTTACCTATTGACCCTATGCTAATTAATGATGGAATAATCTAAGGGAAGGATGCTGAATATTTTTATCTGTCTACGTAGGTGCTTGCTGCATTATAATTTCAAACGTTAACCATATCTCAGACCGGGTGCCTAAAAAGACGAATTGCTAAAAACTATGTGCAAATATGATTGATTGTTTATTTTCGCATACATTTCAACACCATAATGGTTTGAATCCTATATGGATTCAAATCTCTTAGCAAAATAAAAAACAGTAATAACAAATTTAATTAACTTTGTATATTTATTCTGTTGGTGTAATTTAATAAACTTCAATGCTTCCAAAAATATATTAATGAGTACTTTCGTTAACTAGTTTTTATTCCACGTTTAAAACATAATTAGTTCCCTATGTCTAAATGTATAAACATATTTCGTTGACATATCTCCGATTACTTTTTAATTTTACTTATATACAGGGAACAACAGAAGTTTCCTCTACAATCTCAATTATTTGTAAAAAATATACAAACAATTTTAGCTACCATTTAGAGCTGTTCCAAGTACCTGAAGAATTCCTACTATGCTTCGAGTAAGACTTTATATATAGGATGCGTAATGCCACCAGCTTCAAATTATCCCAAACACTGAATTGAGAATAGACGGCACTCAAATTATACCTAACTTTGACTCATCTACAGGACGTTCAAACGTCGTTACCGTCACGTCGAATTTCATTAACTAGCCTGGTCGACCTTCATTCCCCTTATTAAGTATTGTCATTTTGCCATGTAAAAGTGAAGCTGATTTAATATTTTTCTAACAATTTTGTATATATTTAAGCGCTCAGTAATTTTATTAAAATATATCTTTTTAATATTTCTAATTGAATAATATGCCTTTTTTCAAGTTTTTTTTAATTTGATAAAAGTAGAATAATCATTATATATTTTAAAGGGGTTGCTTTGTATTCATTTTGGATAATTTAAGGTGATATTTTGAACCTTTAGATGAATTGTTTCTGGGGATTTCTTGTTTATTGCAAGCGCATGTAATGCAATATTTTTCCACGCTCTATGAAACTAATTTCCTATAAAGCGTATGTACATTTTTATTTTAATTTAAGATTTTAAATTAATAATTGAGAGACTATCTGCCTGTTCAATTTTCCTTGTGAAAATACCCTTCTTATTTATATCCACAAATACAAACACTTAACAATTTAAAAAAATAATATTTATTGCAAAAATAAAATTTGTCAAATCAGCAATTAAATCAAGATTTACGATATTATTAATGTTTTAAAAAATATTAAATAATTCTTATAGATGTGACTAGATGATCATGACAGTTGAATCCATGTAGGCAAGAGAATTTTTTGTATCACGAAGCCCCAGTTCCAGAAACAACACAGTTTATAATTTATTACATACGTTTTAACCAACTCGTTTTTGATCAGATCATTGTTATAAAAATAAGGCAGCGCAGAAATACAGGAATGAACCAAACTAGTTGTATGTTTTACAACCTGTTTGTTGTCAGTTGAGAATTGTAGATCGGACGTAACTGGTTGATGTAGTTAAATTGCGGTAACGATTCTTCAAAACAGACGTGAACCTCTGCTATCATCAATGTCGCCTCCACTGCACACTTAAGATCACGAGAGGGATGTTGTAATAAGATAGACGTTAGTTGAAGTACAGAAAACTATAATAAAATGAAAAATTAGTATCGGTAACAATTGAATACTCATATATGCCGAACGCTCAGTATAAATAAGGAACGATGGTTACGGTTAATAAAACGGAATGAAACTAGGCCAATCAAATGTTAGGTGAATGCATAATAACAATATTTCAAATGAAAGTCATTAGGCCATGAAGTCATGCCTTAAGAACACTATTTGTTGAATTCAAAATTCTATATAACACTAAATCGACAATTTGATCGCCTGTATACCATTTGTACAAAATTAATTGCTCCTTTAAACGTAATTTATAGATATTAACAGTGTCAAAACTATTTCTTAAGATATGCTCGTATAGTAACAGATAAAACAATTTCTATATCATTCTAGTTCCACAAAAAATACTTGTGCCGATAACGTTGTATACAGGTGCAGATAAGAATTGTAAGCTCCTGTATTATTCTGTATCCGAATTGCTTTAAATGCACGCTAAAATGCATGCTAATTTCAAGTTGTTATCCGTGCTACTTTTAAGTCACGTCCATAAGTTCATATTCTACTAAAATGCAACCTAAAAACTGATTTTAAAATTAGAATTCTAAAAATTAGGCTTGAATGCATACTTGT
>JAHWXV010314021.1:0-11579 GCA_024586415.1 Phrixothrix hirtus
TTTTATGTCATTCCACAGTTGCTTATAGGTATTCGAAGCATGTAGAAGTTTGCGATTGTGTAAGAACACAAAAGGTTTTCAAGTATAATAATGTGAGAAATATGGCTTGAAGATTAGATTTGTGGAAATGTTTTTCCTTCGTTATCAAGCAAATTATCATTCTTCTCTTTTCTGCTAAATTAACTAAATTGGGTAACTTTTTAACTGATCAACGTTTCCAAACATTCCTTTAAATAATTTTGCAATTCCTTGCGACATTTAGTAATCTTGAGTCACAAACCGTGTCAGAATACTTTCTGGGAGTGCATTAAATAAATGGTCGCTAATTTCGTCTACTATGTTAATAATTTTTCCTTGCTGGTTATTTAATAAACAATTTCGGTGTTCCTTTAATGGAAATTCTTCTTACATACAATTATTGGTTTTCATTCTTTATCGGGGATCCGAGTTGATGCTTCTGCAATATAACGCCTTTCTTATAAGTAATCTCGTAAACATATTCCTCTAACTTGAGTCTCCATCTAATTAATTTTGAACTGGGGGCTCGCAATAAGAATATCCACTGTAGTTTATGATTGGGGACTATTTTCAATTATCTACCGAATAAATAAGGTCTAAAATATTGAAGGACCAAACAATTGCCAATAATTCTTTCTTTATTATTGAGTAATTTATTTCGGCATCGTTAGGCGTTTTGCTTGCATAAACAATGTGTAGATTTTTGGCAATAGGGCCTTGTGACAAACGGCTTCAACGGCTCTGGTGCCAGCGTGTGACGTAAAATCGGGGTATTATAGGAATAGTTCATTTATCAGTAAGTTTTTACAGAAGTTTAAGCATATATTCTTAATTTTTTACATTTATTTCTGCATTTTTGCCAACGTATGAGGTAAAATCGGGGTATTGTAGCAATAGTTCATTTATTAGTAAGTTTTTACAAAAGTTCAAGCTTATATTCTTCATTTTTTGCATTGTTTTCTGCATTTTCATTTAATAGCTTTGTTAATGGCTTGGTGATTTTTACGAAATCTATATAAATATACGATAGTATCTTAATAATCTTACAAAATCTTTTACTTGCTTAGTATTTTGGGGGTAGAACAATTTTATGTTGAAGGATTTTTATTAAGATTTGGTTTCAAGTCTTATTGCGTGACTATGTGTCTTAAATGCGTCACTGCCTTTTTTAGGACGTCGGATTTATCCAGATGCATTTTTAAATTTGCTTTAAGCAATCTATCAAGTTTTGAATATGTTTTTGCAGACTTGTGGTAAATATTATATTCTCTTCAAGGTAGACTAAATATTTATCAAGATTAAGTCCACGTATTACATTATTAACTGTTCTCTCGAATGTGGAAGGAGAACTTTTCAGGCCGAAAGGCATTTATAAACATTCATAATGACCGTTGTCTGTATTGAATACTGTTTTCGGCAAGTCGCACTTATTCAACTCGAAATGATGAAAACCTGATTCTAGGTCCAAGATCAAGGAATATTGATATGTTCCTATTTTGGTTACTAAATTAGTTATATTTGTCATCATCATTGTTTCATTAAGTTCCCTACAATTTAACTTCTACACGGTTAATCGAGATTGATTGTAATAAATAAAAGGTATGGGTTAAGAGATCTACTGGGCTGTGATAAATTTCTAAATCGATCTGATGAATGCTGATTTTTTAGATTCAACAAAATTCGACAAAATGTAGGTCGAATCTTATACTAATTGTGAGTGATTGCAAATTCTCCGTCATAATATAATTGTGACAGCATAAGTAAGGAGGTCCGGTTGACCTCATTTGTTAACTAAGAATAAGGAGGTGTATTTGAACGTAAACCGATATTGATAAAGTTACTATACAAATGTACCGTTTTATGTTTCTATGTCTGCCAAAACTACTATCTGTGGACATTCGCATCATCTTCAAGACAATTTAAATCGAACTATTTTTTTAATATAAATTTAATGGAAGCTAAATTTGGGTTCATTTTTTCGTTTTCTAAATTGTTTAAGTGAATTATAAATAGCACAATCATACAATTCGTTTGTATAAGCTTTGCAACATTTTAAAATTAACAAAATTAAGTTTTTAGTAGATTCTGTGATATTTTAAGTGTCAATTCTCATTCCTGAATGTAATTTAGTTTAATTTAGAATGAATTAATTGGCCCTGCGAATAATTTTTGTTTATATAAACCCAAATTATTCGCATTAGGTTACATATACCTTAAGCTAGTTATTTTTATTATATGCTTGAAGTTAGCTATCATTTTGTTATAACTAGATACTGGCTAATTGGTTAATTATGTATGCGGGGATCAGTCTACTGGACAATAATTGTATCTGGTACAACAACCAACTTATTGTCAATTACTGTAGGGCCCTATTTTTTATTGATTCTTTCTTATTTGTAATTCAAAATGTTTAATAGAAGATTTATTAATCATCTTTCTTCTTATTTGTGCAAATATTACTCCCTATAACAAGTTTCTAAATACCTTAGTTTGTATTCGCCATACCATTCTTTACTATTTGGCCCGAAAAGTCCAGCACCCATAAATATTAGACAAATTAGTGTACTTTACATGACTGAATTTCGAATACCCACACCTGTACTTCCATGAAGCTAGCGGTAGTTCTGCTTCCTATATGATAAGGAAGCAGGGCTACAAAATTTAGGAAGATTATGGGAGGGATGCCTTTGTTATTACCTATGTCATAAACTAGTTTATTGACAGCGCCTGGTAATTATATTACTACCAATGAAAATATTACAATAAATGTTTCGTGTGTTAATATTTCATTTTAAAACATAAGAATTGCTTTGTGTTCGTGTTCGTAAGATTACTCAGCCTTAGTGTTAATGAAAGTGAAATTAGGCGAGAACAGAAATGTCATGAAGTTTTTGTATTTTCTTGTACACTCTTATTCTAACCCTTTAGATAATACAAACCGTATATGTATATATACATATACAACTATTTTCATGCTAAGTAGTTTCAGTTTTGTAATACTTGTTCCGCATTAAACATTATTTTCCATTAAAATTCGTTACAGTAACAACTGACAAAATAAATATTTCATTTAGCGAAGTATTAATGAGCGTATAAATAAATACGTTGAATAAATAGTATGATAAACAAAAACAAGCAAGCTTTTGTCTTCTCCCTGAAAGTTGTACAAAAAGGAATTTACTTTTACTTGTAATTCCACGGCCAGAAGCTACAATTTGATGCGTATCTGTCAGTTAAATTTAAAATATTAGAATGATTTTGGTATGTTTAAACAAAACATGAAATTCGGTCGGCATACTTACTGGGATATGTTTTAATATACTTGACAGAATTTTTTATGTGAAATACATTTTGTCAACACATAAGAACTTTCTCTGATTTTTCCCTTAACTGTTGGCTAAACTTTGTACAATAAAAAATTAAGTTTTTAACTAGTTGGAAAGCTTTAAAGGTAACACTTTAAAATTTTTTAACTGTTAAATTTAAAATTAAATTATTTTAAACCTATGTTCATTCAAGTTCGTGAATACTTTTGCAGAATATGCTGATATCATAAGAAAAATTATAAACACAAATACCTTTGTCGAAGATTCCATAGAACATTCCAGAATATTTCATAGAACACTTTAGAAGGTGTCTTAGAACTGAAATAAATGATTAAATAACAAATGACTCACTACTGTAACTTATATCTGTCTAAATAACTTCAAGTTCAGCAACGAGTCATGTCATTGGAATTTATTACATCATGATTATGACTAATTTTATTCCTTACTTATTTAAAATGTTCTAGACTTCTTCTTTCTATCTAAATAGCAAACTAAATTCCTTTAGCTTTAGTTTTGCTCAGGATCTTGCCTGGTTAGGTAGCTATTTTAAATAAACAGAAATATAAACGTTTAATATTAGTGTAAATAGATAACTGTAGTTTAGCGAATATAAATAAAGACCTTTAAACAATTAACTAGTTTCCTTATATTGCTGTTAGGTGAGCGGTTTGATATTAAAAGTGTGAATTTACGGGCCATTAATAATTAAAGGCTGGTGTAATTATTTTCTATATGCGAATAACAAGAAGCGCTGATGAAAATATGGAGTCTGTGATGTAAATGTTGCAAAAGAAGTAGGACAAAATGGAACCCATTAAAAAAATGGAGTCCAATCAAAATCAAATGCAAGAAGAATTTACTAACAAATTATAAGACAAAGTATATTGCAATCAAAATAAGTTGCAAGTTTAAATTAAATCAAGTTAAAATGACTAAAAGCAGAATGTAAGTTATGCGAAATTAAATTGCAAGAAGACCAGACGAATAAATTAACTTAACAAAAGAAATAGATGGTACGAATGAATTGTCAACAAAGTATGAGGATGTAATCAAGAAGCGGGATCAACTGCATCAACGGTTTATCCTCCTCACGGTGAATAAATAAGTCAGCATTCCTAAGAAGGTAGCGTCCTCTGTTCCTAATGAACAATCAACAGAAGGGACAGTACCAAGTTTTTCACTTATCTATTATTTGAAAATACCACGCCATACACAACAAGACACGTTAAAGCACCTATGTATAAGACGATAAGATGTCTTAAGCCAATTACCGTAAACTGTTCGTGGCAGCTGCAACATCAAGTGAATGAACTATTGAAGAAAACACACAGAGGACAAATCTAGCACTAAGAGCTTGTAATTTAGGAAAATTAATTAATTAGTATCAATAAATAATAAGTGTACTAACCACATGAGTCTACTTCCGTCGCAGGATCCCAGAATAGGTAATATATCCAGCTTTTAGCCCAGGTAGTTGAGTAAATTCGGCTAATTAGCACTAAGTAATTGTAATATTAAGAATAGTATTTTATTTTAAATTAATAGTAAAATTTAACGGAAATTTTGTTGATCAAACAGTTCAAACTTAATTCTTTGTAGTAAAGCTGATTTATTAGGAAAACTAATTAATGACAATCAAAACAACTGTTAACGTATATTTCACTGGTAACGTTCTAAACGTTTAAAAACTTGAATGAGGTATGTATTACAAATTATTAAACATGAAAACTAAAGAGTTGTCAACCAATGAACGTTTACTTAACCGAATTTTAAAAATTAATTAATAAATATAACGATCTTAGCCTACTTCTGTGGCAAGATCCCAGAAGGGACAGTATATCCGGATTAGCTGAGATAATTGAGGAAATTCAGATAAGACTGTTTTTTTTAAATTAGTTGTAACAGTTAGCGTAAATTTTACTGATTAACGGTCTAAACGTTTAAAACTTCATTGCAGTTGAAGGAAAATACTGGAACTGTAATAAATGTTATGGATTTATTAAAACTAATTGAGGCCGACAAACTTGATTTTAAACCTATTATTAGAATATGTGACCTAGAGGCGGACCACTAACGCAAAATATTAAAAACGAAAGGTGCAAATGCAAAATCACTTGGAAGAAGGGTGAATAGTTGTAATCTTTCAGAATTAGAGGGAATAAAACCGATGAAGATATAAATAATTTTAACCAAAATGGTACAGGAAATTATTCTTTATCATATATGGGTTCAAAAATTTAGTAAGCCAATGGACACACACTTAATTCAATTTTCAAATTAAACGAAGTTGCTAAAACTTAGTACAAAAAATAGGTTGAATGAACTGGAGGAAGGGGTCATCATTCGAATAGAATCTATAGAAGCATAAAAGGCAGTCACATTAATTAAGAAATCTATGTGTTATGCTATGTTAAGCTATGTGACAACTAATATAACAAGTATAAATACTAGTAATGACTCCGATGTAAAAATTTTAGTCATTAAAGAAATGAAATACTTTAAAAACACCATTTTTTCGATAAAACTTTTAATTTAATAGCTTTATTAATGGGCCTATTACAGCGAGATAGGTTTTAAAATTAATCTTAAGCAATAATACATTCATTATACACAGAAGATCAATCTAAAGACGCGAATTTTTAAACATGCTCCGTAAACAACTAAATAAATGGAGGAGATAGCTGAAAGAGTATTAAAGCGAACCGTTGAACAAGCAAAGAAGAAGAAGCCGCTCATCCTTTAAATTGTCGAGACAGTATTTCTTATGAGAATTAACAATTCGAATTGTTTTAACAAACCGTATTGCTATCGCAAGAAAAGTATGGGTTATTAAAGTTATTGGCCACTTATATAAATCTATCACTGTTGGAAAATGCAATGTCCATAATACTTGTTGGAACAATTTAAACGAAAACATAAGCATATTCACAGAAGCAAACGTTCTATGAAACTGCCCTTACACATTATTGCATACTGATTTACGGTGTAGAGATTTTCTTCGAGATGCACAGAGTTCAAACATTGCTGAAATATGGAAGAGGTGCTATATGTACAGGCACGCACGTTCAAGCACTAATATTGCACATACTGAAAACTCAAAAACTATACTAGAGACTACCGACTTCATCCGCATTGAAAATTCAAATTAATTAGCAAATCATTGGTTGTCAGAGAATAACTTGCAATTTTACCCACCTGTTCGTTGGAATACTGTTTTGTAACTGATAAGATGCATACGCGATGCTAGGTGGTTTTGAACTTTTTGCTTATAGCAGTTGTTTCCACCCCGTTATAATAAATATTCGAAACACTGTGTAAATACTATTATAATTAGGTTAGAACTGTAAATAAAATATGTACATATTCTTTCACCAAAATTAAATTATCAAAATATTATTTTTTAACTATAATAATCATTTTTAATAACAAATTACGACCAAAAATTCTAAGTTGTATTAACAGCATAATAAAAAGTCACAAACTCGAAACATAAGAAGTCAAAATTGAGATAAATAATTGCGATAAGCGTAACAACGACCAAAATATCTTGAAAACCCGAATAATAAATAATTGATTACGCCGTTATGGGTATTTATAAATAAGCTTCGCTGTTAAAAACTTAAAGCTTCGTATAATAAGCTAGCAAAAATTTTGTGCCCAAAAACTCGTTCCAAAATCATTACGTACAATGTAAACAAAAAGTTACTAAGGCCTCTAAGTAAAATAAACTTATATGAGGTACCGCCGAAAAACAAAAGTAGTTTTTACCGCTAACAAGGGTTAGTTCACTTCAATAAAATCTATTGGCAGTTAGCTAGCAAATTAAATAGGTCGCATGAGACGATCCTTAGAACCCTCACCCATCTCTGACTGAAACCTTCACTTCTGGCAAAAACATTAATTGCAGGTTGCCGTCAAAAGGATTATCATCCGAAGCAGGTGTTACACGTTATTAACGTTGTTTTAAAGCATTTCTGCTTTACGACTGTGAAATAGAAACATCTCAGCCTAATTTTCTCAATGTAGACCAGCATTTTCGGCTTCAGTGGATAAAGCTATTACCGTCAGTAGTTTCTCTCCGACTTCTCCTCTTTAATTTATTGTGCTTAGCTAAGATCTAATCTTCCATCGACGTTTCATCAATACTTTTCTAACGATGGCATGGAATTTCTAGATGACATCGCGAAATGTGCTGATTTCTGCAGCATCTTAAAAAGTTTTCTGGGACTGTATAATTTGCTATTAATTGAAGACCTTTCGCAACCGTTCTTCCACGTAATGGCGAAACTTTTCCATTTAATTTTACTAAATTCGCAGGGTAAGTCAATATTACTTTAATTGTAGGTATCAGTGTTCACTGAATCTATACTAGATGGCCGCTGTTGATTATGTGCGAAAGCATTATAAAATATTCTGAATGCCACAAGCTACAAAACATAAATCTGGACACGATTCAATTTTGCAATATGTTTCATATATAAGATGATTGCTATGAAGGTCAATGCCATTAGACAGGACGATTCTATTGAAATCGTTTAGTGTGATTTCGCCAAATCGATGGCCGCTTTTAAAATCACCAAGATAGACACATAATGGACAATGTATGATAGTAGTGGGCTACTATTTTCTAGGCACCTTGTATTCATTTAATGGTTACATTTTCAGTATCACAGGCTATAAATTCCAAGTCGTGATCTACAACACATTTTCGTTGTTATATCTGAACTTGAACTAAAGATTTTGTGTTTTATATAATAGCCCAGCTATATTGATTAGAAATAATGAATGCTAACAGAAAATGTTTCGTTTTCCTTTAACTTAGTCTTCATTTCAGTATGCATTTTTTGTAAGTAAATTAGATTTATTTTGCTTTTAGTGCGATGATTAGAACTAAACTGCCTGAAATATATCACATAATAACCAGGGTTGTTGGGCCACCTGATGAATACGTACGTACCCGGTTCCAGCCACCTAAAGTTAGTGAGGCTGAAAACCTGTGGAATTTATTATATTACTCTGCTCATAAATGAATTTAGCGAAACAAAATTTTAAACCAACCCATTTGACTAGTAAAAAAGAACGAAGGAAATATGCGCGTTCAGTACTTTGCATTTTTAACACATTATGTATCACTATAATAATATTAGAACTATATGACGTGTTTCCCTCTATTTTTGAGTAGTTATTTAATTAAGTAAGATAAATAATAAGTAGTCCTTTATTCTCAAAATTATTTTTATTTCCAAGTTATTTGCTACCGTAGACTTACCACATTATTCAGGGGAAGAAAATTCTTAGACTTTAAGTATATAGATTTAATGAAAAACGTATAGTAGTAAATTTATAGTTAATGAATGCAATGTTACAGATTTACAGTAATTAATAGTAAATTGACTAATAATTTCCTTCGCTTTAATGACGTGGCAGGTCCATAGAACCGATAGCAAGTAACTTGGAAATAAAAATAATTTTGGGAATCAAGGACTAGTTATTATTTATCTTACTTAATTAAATATTAGAATCACTTAACGTTATAATGTTATAAGTTAAACACTAATGGATTTAGCCCACTCTCGCATACTATCCTACCTTGTGTAAGTAATACATAAATTAAGCCGTGTGTGTGTGTGTGTCTGTGTATCCGGCTAATAAAGCATTTCATTAGTAAAATAGAATGCTACTACATCTACGAGTTAAGGTCGTGTATTAGTAACATGAATAGCGAATAATATAACATTAATATTCACATAACCCCTTTCTATTTCAGCTACTTAATATTCTACAGTTTACATTATCGATTGCTATTTAAAACAATTGACAATTAACAGCTTACGCCCAAGAAATGCCATTTAACGTTAATGCCTGTAATAATATTAAGGACTGATCGATCTGAGAGTGTCGTAACGAAGCGTAGCCTAGTAAATTATAAGACAAATTTGAATATAGAATATACTGAAAATCTATTTTCAAGAAAGGAACAATTAATTTAAAAATTAGTTCATGATTTGAAAATACACTACTTATAAAAGTGGAGTTCCGCTTATATTTTTCATTAAAATCGCAACGTCTCGAAATGTCGAAGTTTATATACGATATAAATTAAAATACTTAGTTAAAAAAAAACAAAGTGCGGTTTAATTTCATGTATAATGCAGGCTATGGTTAAAGAGAATGTCTATCATAACATTCGGAAAGTTAAGTAACCTGTCCCACCGTACCAAAATTTGAATTAATGTATTAAGATAAGATATTAAGATACAATTAATTATGTTGTTTTATGAATCACTAAAGGAAAAATTTAAAAAACCCAATAAATCGTGCCATGTAGTATATGGCAATAGAAGTTCGAAACTATATCGTGATGCACAAAACTATAGAAAACTTCTAGAAATGCAAATTTTTGAAAATTTTTAAGGGAAGGGAGGAAGTTTTAAAGGCTTTTCCATCCTATACAAAAAACAGAATAGTGTAGGTATAAAAATATGTTCGTAATCTGCATAAAATTTCGAACTAATATTTAAACAAAGATTTCCGTCTTTTAGAAGTTGTCGGCGCAGTGTACTAAATGGCACTTAGCGCCATGAAACTTCATTGTAATCTTATTCCATATGATTAACTAATGCTAATCTTGCCATTTAATATCCCGAAGTGGAGAGTATTTAAAAAATAAAGTTAAGTTCAAGACGTATTTTCAACCATTAGCTTTGGCGAATTCCACTTTGAGTTTGTAGATATTTGCAAGTAAGAGTCTGACAAATTTCCTGTACATTAAACATTCTGCACTTCATCCCAAAAGGAACTTGATCTCAAACTATTCAATTTTGGTTGATACGATAAGTACGTTACTGAAGGTCTAAGGACTCCTATACACAATAACAATAGTATATACTCCTGAATTAGGTTATACAAATTTGACTGCCATCTCCTTTAATAGCTATGCATTTCTACTATTGTTGGAATGCTTATTGAAGTGTCGACCTTTAAATTATTTTGATTTAGGAATATCTATGGTGTCGTAATGGAGGTAGTTTGGTTTTATTCTTATCTTAGGTTAGGGAAGTTATGCGTAATAAGTCAAATATACAATCAAAAAGTGTGTAAACGGCGTCTTAAATTTTGATAAACAATAATAAATTATTTAAAATCACCCGGTATATAGAAACATTTGGTTACTGCTGAACATAATTGATAACATCTCTATGATTAGAACAACAGGCTTAAATTTGCAAATTATAATTAACTCAGTTGTAAATAACATTTCAAGTTCCTTCTTTGTTATAAAATAAACAGTAATTGAGATTCCTAGATAACGCCAAGTAACAATTGCGTTTCATAAAACGATTACGTTAGCAAAGGCGTGGTCAGGTAGTAAGCGTTTTAGACGCGATTAATTTTCTAAAAATGGTTGTTACGTCCCCACGTCTGTCCCCGCATTCCAAAAGAAGTGTTTTCTAACAGGCAGTCAATGCTAGAGGTTACAAGAGTAAGCAACGCTTCGTTGAGCCTATCGCTGAGTGCACGCGAACTTTGCAGTAACGGGACGGTGTCACGGAGCTACCCGAATTTATGTTTTGGCAAATGACCGAATTTTTGGCAACTTCGGCATATTAACGCCCGAAGACCGATTATAACTGGGTCGATTATCGTCATTCCACGTTCGTTTTACTGGTCAAGGGTTAAGTATAGAACTGGATAGTACAAATAAGGCACGACATCATATTGAAACAAAGACGGCACTGTTCTCTACTGTGTAAGTCATGAAGTCCTCCGACTACAAATATGTGACGTCCTTCTGATTTATCTTTAACATCGCGTAATTCTCGCAGCTTCTCTTTAGAATTCGAAAGCTACCCTTTTTTTGATAAACGCCGTTGGACCACGTATTTCGGTCAAGTTGAAAGATAGGCAGTTGCGACAATTTTGTAAATAATATACCGAAATTTTAATTAGTTCAATTATTTAATTGAGTTAAGGCCACAATTTAGCGGCCCAATTGTTTTGTTCAATTAAGTATAACGATAAATATTAGAAATCCAGGGGTCCCTAATTTAGTAATAGTTAATCACATGTTTTGAGTTTCGTTGCATTTATTTACATATATATTTATTGATTTGCATTTAACGAATTGTACATTTTACACTACAAAGTATTCATTATAGAGACTTAGCGAATTCAAACTTTATTATTTCATAGCTATAAGAACTCTTAGAATAAGTGAACATTTTTTCTTTT
>JAHWXV010314156.1:0-14470 GCA_024586415.1 Phrixothrix hirtus
CTTATAAATATTTGTAACGCATGTTTTTACCTTTGAATAAAATAATTCTTTTATGAAATATCACATGTTTTCATTCAGTCGTAATATTTACGAATGATTAATAATAAGGTAAGCCGCAGGACGATTTAGTAATCTAGGGTTAATGACGGTCTCAACTATAGAAGTTGGTTGCTTAATTACCTACCAGTGTTTGTTGTAGAAGTAGAATAAGTCATCCTTTGGATCATGAGCCATGAAATAAATTTAGGTTGTACAAACTATAATTTTAGTCTTTGAATTGTATCCAAGAAAATTTACAGTTTATTAAATTCTATGGTAAACTAAGCGACTTCAAGTCTAAATTGATAGGTTTTCTTGCAGGCTAATTTTTATTAGTATTCCTTAAGTGATGGGCAATATTGAAAAAAAATTTTTAATCCATAAATAAGCTCAAAATTAATAATACCTTTGGATATATTATACTCTAAATTGAGTCTAACATGTTTTATTTTCGATAAATCTACAGTCTTGCCTAACATAAGGTTATATTAAGTTAACGCCATTTTGCAATAAGTTTTATGTCCATCTTTTCTTATTCGTGTTACATGTTGTAAAAGTTTAATGCGTTCATTAAACATTATATAGTAGAATTCTGTGAGGGCGAATAGTAATAACAACGAAATACTTTATAGTTTAACACAATTTATGGTATATGAAATATCTATTATGATGGAAGTTTATTTAAAGTGTTGTATTTATATTTCTATATGCAAGTAATACTTTATATAATAACCTTTGGAATGCACTAAGGGTCTTAGTTGTAGAATAATTGTTATTGGTAATATAAAGATATGGTGAAAATGTAAACCGATTTATAGGTCTGATAGTACTATTACTTAAAATTTAAATGCATTAGGGCACCTCCTTCTTCTGCTACACAGTATTCCAGGTGCCACGCGCAATTTTCTATCTCCTGCAGGATACCATCAATTTAATATGTAATTTTTTGTTGAACATCCTTAAACTTACAATATTTGTTAACGAACAATCTACGTTTTAATTGTCCCCATTGAGAAAGCAATTGAGTAGGCCAGATTATGTTCTATGAAACTAAAGGGCTATGGAGCATGCTTTACCATTTGACCTAGCGATTCCACCCTATTAAAATCAGTAATTTCTATCAAGCTGTTCGCAGAGTGGTTGAAAAATGTGTCAATCATTGGACATCTGTTTACAAATTTTTTGCTTGTTCAAAAAATAGGAGTAAATAATTCGCATGGCTGATATCGCACACCAAATGCACCTAAAGTGATCGCTCTTGAGTTTGACGTGATCTTACTCTGTCGAATACATAATGTTTTGTCTATTAACAAAATTCATGAGATGAAACACCTTTATTTTTTATAGCTAGATAATCACTAATGTTGAATTACTTATTAACAAGATATACAAATGGCATATGAAGCTCAAAATGACTTTGTTTATCGATTAAACTTAGTTCTTGAATAAGTGATAATCTGTAGGAGCCGAATTCGGCATGCTCAAGAATTCTTCGAATTTCAGTTTCTTTAAACTTAGGGCACTTGCATATGGCGCATGGTAGAACTGATAACTGTGGAGTTTGCTAAAGGCAACCCCAATATTTGAAGCAGCCTTCAGCTAAGTTCACACATAACTGTTATTACTGCACAGTTTTTTAGTTTCGGCTACAAAGGTTGCAGGTTCACACACTCACACACAGCAAAAGTAGTGCACAGCATGTAACTCATTTGCTGCGGCTAAAACAGTTCCAAAAAAGTTGTTGCAGATCCGTTCGCACTGGAGACGCAGCTTTCTCTGTATTTATACTACGCATCGCGCCAGTCGTAGCGCGATTACCATTGTAGGTTACAATTAGGCAGTATTTAGCAATTTATTAAAATTACTGTATTACGTACTTGACTTTATGTAATATTTTAGGTTTTAGTAAAGGTAACCAAGCTATTTAAAGACTGTATTACTTTAATAAGACGATACTCTTCACTCGGAAACAATGTATTTACTGTTTCCACTCTCTTTACTTGTAGGTAAATCTTTATACTTTACTTTTAAAATATTTATTTCAAGATTTGTGGATCACACCAAAATTTTATTTACGAAGCATGATTGTACTATTAACTAACAGTCAAATGAGTTCCATACATTTATTTAAATTGAAATTATAAACAATAATATAAAAATTATCCAATCAGATCTTACATCTACGATTATAATAAAAGTTCTACAGAAAACAGTTATACAAGAAATGCAATGACCCATTTTCGGATGGATCTATTAGAGCAAATTTTGCGTGCAATTTTCAAACAAGTAGTTGAATAAACTTTCTATAGAAGGAGAAGTGAACGACATACAGTAAAGGTTAAGATTATATTTAAATTAAATAAATGGTTTTAAAAATACTGTATTTACTTCGTTCTAGAGAAATGTGTCAGATTTAATACTTTTAAAACATTCATTTACCTTTTAAATTCTTGATTTGATATTATCTTGGTTTATTGATAAAATATCTTCCAACATATCTTACGTTGTGAAATTTTGCTTTAACTTCTTTATAGATGCGCGTTCGAACAACTTGTTTTAAAATTTTTCCCGTTCTTGTAAATTTGAAATTTATAATTTTCTTTGGCGTTACTCTTTCGTAAACATTATACTGCTGCGGATACTTTTTTACTCACTTGAGTATGCTTTAGCTAGCAAAGTGTTTGGCGGAAGTTACATATTAAGGTCAAAGGATGTTTCTCAAAGCTGACACGATTAGTTAATTCATCATCATGTTCGACAATCTAAGATGAACTTCTTGCGTTTTTCTAGTTTTTCTTAAGTTCGAGGTATTCCCTTTCCGAAGCTTCGTGACCTATCAAACGTCCCCAATTTAAACTATTGGTTTGGTGGTAGGATCGCTAAAGACCTATTATATGACGGCGCCCTGTTACCACAACCATCCCTGGATTTTACTGCTTGAGTAACTTAGGTAACTTATAACGCAATTTAAATAGCGGTTCTTGATATTTTATACTTTATTGCAGCCAAAGACCTTTTCAGTAAAATATTTATTTGTACAAATGATTTTCGATCGCTTCAATTTTTAGTTTATTTTTACACTATGCATTTTTATATCCAAACTCGCTGTTTTATAACGGTGAACTTTGTAAACTTTGTTAAATTTCAATTTTACAGTCTAAGAAACTTTATTTTACACTTAGAAATACTATTAGGCTATTTTTTTACAATAATTTTAGAACTTTTAAAAAGGTATTAACTTATTTCAATTTTCTAATATAAGAACAGAGTAATCTATTATTGATAATTATGAGGCTTTAATACTGTGTTGAATCGTTCTGCTTGCCAATTGAAGTTCATTAATAAATATTTGTATAATACAACATGGAGAGTGGAAAACTGTTCATTTTTGTCATTTTAATTGTCTCGAAGCACCATTTAAAAAAACCACGTAAGTTATCTATGTATGTACATACATACATACGTATGTGTATAGGTGGATACCTAAACGTCATCTTACAAATATATTCATAATTTCGCGTACTGGATCATACTTGAAATTTTATATATCTACATAAACAAACCATTTCCTGTACCTGCAGTCGCAGCAAAAGCTTCAACCAAATGAGTCTTTTTTACTGCGACTGCAATATCAATAAACGTTTTTAATACTGCGCTACATTTTGGTTACACGGGTATTTACACGTCTTGCAATCTAAGTTGGGTAGCTTTTTAATTACAATGGTATTAAAAGTACCTGTGCATGAACATAGGTTTTGTACGCATAGGTCCCCTAGTCAACATTACTAGCAGTGAGCTGATATAATAACGAAGTACTATTGTGGGATAGGTGCATCGCAACAATTAAACTGTAGACGAAAAAGGGCTGGGTTGTAACAATTGAATTCGCGCACAAATAACGGGCAACACAAAAAACGCCCCGGTTAGCTATGTAACTATACATTTTCACTAATAAGATCTAACATTAAAAAATACAATGCTGTGCTCATCAGAATCCACTAACACATTCAAAATTTGGTAATAAATCAAAGTTATTCAACATAAAGAACTTTCAAGGTATTTTGGATGTCACTGTAGTGACATAAACACGTTTTTAAGGTTAAGGCCTCATTGCGCTGAATCATTGTAATAAAATGAAACAAAAAATTTGAAGTCGTTGTTTTGGTTGATGGTAACATCACTTAAATCTGATAAAAATGTATATTTCTTAATTGAAGTTAAGTGCCTTTATAGTTTTGTATGATATGTGCGGAATCAAAGCAACTAATGTTTGCCGAATTAGTGACTTATGCCCAATTTTACCAAGACTATTTAAAGTTTAGGTAATTCCTATTTTACGTTACCTATATTCATTTGAATCATTCTAACCTAGCAACAAAGAAAAATACTAAAATACTTGCACCTAACTAAGAACTGCCTAACTAAGGATTATTTAAACTGGTGAAAACGAGTATGACATAAAATTTGGTTTAAGAATTTCTTGGTGTTAAGCATTTCTTAGTTAGGATGTACTTTGGGTAATGTTGGTGAAATCGGCCGTTAGTCACACAGTTCCGTTTGAAAATTGAAAACTGTATTAGAAAAGTACTACATCTTTTCAGCAGTCAAATTCATTTAAAGTATGTTACTCTAATGTAGATAAATATTTACAATGATTCATATCTGCAACATAATAATTGATTGGGAGATTAGCACTATATGTAATAAAATATGAGCTTCGAATTAGCTCTATATCGGTAAGGATGTATCATTTACCCTATAAATTAATTTATTTTCGTGATTGTACGATGCGTCTGAAATAAATGGGTAGGCATTCAAACTTTTTGTACCTTATAAAATTTACAAATGCGATTCACTGGGCATTTGACTATAAAACATGCTCACGCTATTGAGTTGAAGTATGACCGAAGGAGAATTCTCTAGTGCAGCTTCTCCCAGCTACTTTAACATCGCCTACTAAGAAAACTTAAAACCTTATCAATAATCAGTTTAAAATAAATGGAGCTATTAATAAATTAAACAACCATTTGAATACAAAAAGTGTTAATGTGGTAAACATTATTTACATTTCCAATTTTATGTCGTCAATCTAAAGCTGAGGATAACAACTCTCCTTAGTTGGTACATAATTATTTTGGTTGAAGTGAAGTCAACGTCCAAAATTTTAATATTAACATCGTTTAACGAGTTAAATCATTGCTCTGGGATAGGTAATACTGCTTTGAATGATGAACATAAAATTGAAATACATAAAACTGTGATTTAGCGGACTTCAACTAAATAGACTAATTAGTCAACATTATATACTTATTCTTAGTGCTGTGACTGAAAGATGTTCTGTATTTCAAAATAAAAGCAACTTATTACAATTTAAGGCATCATGTGATGAACGAACAATCGGGCACATGCATAGTAAATTCTCTCACTTTTGCCATCTCCGAAGGGAAGTGAAACATGTATTAAAAATGTTTCCCAAACGAACAAAAAATTTAGATCCCTACACGCTGCGGACAAATAGCAATCATTAATGTTTGATTGAAAAATATACCGTGTCAAGCGAACATCTACAGTTTATGTAAATAGTGAAATAAGTAGGGTTCAACTGCACAGAAAACTGTTGAATGGTCAAATATATTAGCAAAGTCGGACAGGTTATTATCCATACATTAAATTTTAATAAAAGATATGAAAAATGTAATTTAAATTATTCAAGTTTTATTCTACCTGAAATAAACGAAGGGCTTATAATCCTAAGAGAATTGTTATATTAATTTCCCATAAAATGTTGAATTAATTGAAACATTAGTTTTCAAATTGTTTAGTTAACACGTGATATTCAAACAAGGTTTTGCTGGGCAACTTATAAACAGGTTGATTTAATTCGATTTTAATGAGTGATAAGGTGAGGATAGCCAACAAATTAAAACTTCGAGATGACGCTCCGCTGCTGTGCATCTACTATCTACCGAGTTTCTGGCTGACAGGCAATTAGCTGTCTGAAAACGAGGACCCTAGTGCGTTTTAATAGTATATTTAGTCTGTCAGTGCTTGAGTGTTACATCTTCCAATGAATTAAATATCAATTTTTAAATCTTTAGGGATTAATGTGTAGACCATTAATTGAGAAATTTGAATAAAGTGTATACGTATTAATTATGCTAATTGAAGCCTTTCAATCAATGGATATGTAATTGGCACCATTAAAAATTCCATTCCACTTTTCTATTCAAGAATAGATGGTACATGAATTTTAATTAAAAATCGTAGCAATAGATATCTACAACATAATAGAATTTTTTTTTATATTACCGCTTTTGAAGAACCATTAACGTATATAATGATTTCATCTATAACAATAGGTTCTAAGGATAATATTTATATACAAGAGACATTTCAGATAGGAATCAAAATATAACATAAATTAATTAAACTTTAGCTATAAAAATTATATAGATACCGGTATCATCTTCGGTCCTAACGAGAACATTCTGAAACCATATCGCACCAAACCACACGAAAAGTAAACGTACCACTTTATTCATATCTTTGCGCTCACTATTAAAAGTTAACATTGACACCAAAAACATTTCACAAAGAACACAATTATATAAAATTTATTAACAGTTGACTATTAAGTAACAGCATTAAGTCCTTATTTACAATAGTTTTCCAACTTGTTAGATACGCGCGCGTTGTTTGTAACATAGCGATCGCGTATTTCAGAGACTTCCGGTTACGTACGTAAATTCCGGCGCGATTTATATAAAGACCGCGGACGCGAAAGAGACTGGCGCTGTTGCCTGGGATTGCGACACCAGCAGGATTTTCAAGCTTGCGCTTGGCCAAAAGCTCTTAACGACAACGTCCGGATGCCCCCGAATGTCGGCTGCCTTTATGGTACGAATTCTACACACCCTTTAACTCCACTGCTTGGTAATAGGGAATATTTCAAGCCTAAACCAAAATCCAGTTCACGTGTCACCTAAATTTGAATATTCAAACCTTGTCAGATTCGCTTTTTTCCTCTGTTTACTGTTCATAAGGATGTCGTATCCTACATAATTTACCAAAGTAAATTATCTGAATCCCATTTCTTTCGTAAACTAGAATGCGCTCTTATTTGTAAATGCACCGAGAGTTTCCGAAATGTTATATAATTGTATTCGTATGACATATTACATCATACAACTTATATGTATTAACAAATGACAGAAAATAGAAACAATTCTCTAAAATGCTTGTTTATTTGAAAACTTAATTGAAATACAACGAACTTAAGTATGTTTAGTATTCTAGTATCGAAACGGTTACATCCCTTTATACCCTTTAAAAGGAAAAGCATTTTAGTGAATCGTTGGAGCATGGTTAGTTTGCGAAAATGGGTGTAGATGTGATACTTTTTACGTATAAAAAGTTAATTCAGATAAAAGTAATATTTCTTATTGATGTTGGTCCATTATATTTTGATGTAGAACATACATCAATTTTATTACGTGCATCAGAGCAAAAGTGAGATAAGTAGGGGTTATTCACCCACTGTGCTTGCTTGCTTTCCTTACAGATACGATTGAAAATGTTCAATAAATTGAATTGTTTGTTTCAAATTTTGAAACAAATAGCTCCAAATGTCTGATAAAAAACTATTTACTGCTTTTGCGGAAATATAATTTGCAGAATACGATATACACTCCACTATCGTAGTTTTAAATTTGAAATAAGTATCACCTAAGCGCTACTTTAAGGAAGATAAATTTATTTTATTTAAAATGACTTCGCTTGCTGTACTGAAGCCGCCGTGTGCTTTTTTAGGTACGAAGAGTTTTAGTTGTCTCTCGTGTATATGTGCTTAAGATCGCGATAGGTAACAACTCAAGAAATGGAGATAATTCTGGTTTAAACACCGGTATGAATACCAAAAGGATTTAGTACAGACATTTTGTAAAGTTAATAGCAGGTTTTAATCTTTAAAGCATTTGATATTGAAAACATTTTCAACTAATTCTGCCTTTAGTTTACATAGCTAATTAAAATAAAAGAAAAAAACTATTTATTCATATTAAACGGATTATTTGTGATACTAATTTCTATAGTGCAAAGCTCATTATTGAGGAGGAATATGAAACGATTGAAGTACATTAGGACCGTAATTATATTACCATTACTTATCATACATCCTTTTAAATAGATTGTTATAATTACTCCACTTCATATAATTGCCTTAAAGTTCAACTATCAAGATTATAGTTAATTATTTCTGCTAAACTTTGGCTTATTTCACCGGTTTATAATTAATAATGTCATCGCTAACGAAAGTTGACAGCAGAATATTATGCTGTATGGAAATTTTTGATATGAATTTCAACTGTAAAAGAAACCGATTTCACCACCGTCGATAATGTTCAACATAACAAGCTATTTTACGTGTACCATTTTAAAATTATAAAATTTTTACTCATCAACAAGTAATGTTTTTCAATGCCTTATTTTAAAACTTATGAATAAAAATGTGTATCTGTGGATATCAATTTTAAACTAGGATAGCGTAATTCTAAGATTACCTGCACTCATAAATACGCAATCACTGCATTTTCATAGAAATTCAGGAATTCATTTCAGATTTTTCAATCTTTTGAGTCGAAGTCAAATAGATGTTGTACTTTTCTGGATACTAGAGTAGTTCTAATAACTTCTAAAACAGGATTCTCGGCTTTGAACGTTACGGTGGAATTCTAAATAACGTTTTTCAGCTGCACTATAACTTTCAAGAAGCATATAGGAGATTGACTTGTGATTGTTTTCTCTCAAGATGATCAGACTCGTTTCAACAAGTATGTGAACAGTTTATAATGGTATCAAAATCTAGTGTGAAAGGAACAAAAATTAATTAAATACGTGTTTGTCGCCAACTGAGCAGCCCCTATTGGTGTAGTTCTTAGCATTTTTGGCTCTACACCCAAAGAACGCGGGTTCAAACTAGATCAAAGTCGGTAAATTTCTGTGCACAAAAGTTTAAGAACACGCCTTCTTCTCGGATAAGGCGGTAAAATCATAAGTCCTGTGTTAATGTTATGTTTGGCACGTTAAGAATCCCTACTAGTGGTGGAACTCCTCCAGATTCCGCAGAAGTTTAGTAGGCTGGCGAAATGACCATTGCACTGTTCTAGTCTAAGAGGACCAAAATAATTTTTGTGTCCCGAAGCCTCAGCCACAAATCAAACTGCCCTCTTTCATAAAATAATCGTGAAAATTCTAGGTGCCGTTAATTAACTTTCACCCGGGTAGACCAGGAAGGAGTAACTTTGTACTTTCATAATGTGGTAAGAAGACTCAGTTAACATATGTCGTTTATTTGTTCAGGTGCGTATCTAATATGATGACTCGAGACTATACCTGCATAAAGTCAACAAGAGGAGACGTTCCGACATGTTGTTGTCTGGTGTTATTATTCATCCTTGCGAGAACCATACTGAAGGCATTATTGAAGAAATTATAAAATTTTTTTACCATTCACTCTGCAAATATCAATATCCATCTTATACCTTTCATTTCTAGGGCCTTTCAGGAATGTTATGTTCAGTAAATGGTTTCAGAACAATGAGGAGATCAATGCTACGATAGTGAAATGGTTCAAGAAGCAACGCGATCATTTCTGCGGGCGGACTGATGCTTGGCAAAGTAATGGAATGCGTGTCTGAATGCACAAAGTAACTTATTCTCCTAAGACCCTCCTGAATTTTTGTTTTTTAATCATTGCTGTTTTTATTTATATTTACTTTGTAATATTATTAATGTAGTTTTATTAACAAGTTGGCTCGGACGAGTTTCGTTTGATTAAGCCCAATAGAGAGATGAAAACTGATAAAATGTTTATCAAATTTTATTACATTAATCTCGCCTTTACGATATTCTAGTCATTCAAGTGACCTTGTTCTATAATAAGATATTGCTGGAACTTGAGATGAATTTGAAATCCTTCGGCATTTTTAGATCCTCCCGCTATTGCTAAGTATACCAAATACGGACACCTGTATATTTTCCAGGTTCCATTGTTCTTTGAAGATATTCGTCACGTAAGATGCCATGCAAACAGTCAGTTGCAGTAATAATGAAATCATTAATCCTTAGCGGAACTGTTGTTGAAAATTTTAAAGCATTGTGATAACAAGCCAAGATCATTTTCAGATGATCTTTCTCAACATAAGCTAGTGCGTCTGTATTTTCGAATAAGGTTTAGTTACAGAGTCTCCAAGACAAAATGTCTATGACCTATCGCGATATGTAGTAATGCTGTGTTTGAAACTAGTCTCTTCAGGCAAGAAAGTAAATCCTCTCACTCCAATATTGTGACTGATCTCTTGGAAAGGCGTTTATCTCCTTCTTTGCTGTAAGAACCTATGGCTATAATTATAAACTTGTAACTACAACCAACTGAATAGAAAAACATTGCTTGTAATTGTAAAACGGTGATCCAATATTCTTTAAGCATGCAAGCCTTATGGGCTTTCCGTCAGTCGCACGTATGCAATTAGAAAAATTCGACGTTTTATAAAAAGCAGCACCGACAATAGTAAAGCTATGTAATGCGTAATTTCTATAATGTTTGTTGTACAATCAGGCCTCTAAGGTTAAAAAAATGCTACCTGTCCATTGACCTAACTACCTCAAGGTAACTCTTATTAGATAAAAGATTGACTAAATTTCTATCGTAGATTCATGGAACTCTATATTTGCTAAATCCGTAATTAAAATATGAGTAAATTGACGACTGCTGAATAAATAATAAAAACACAATCATTACCCATTACATATAATGAAAGTTCAAAAATTTGGACGGAAATGAATTAATCTACATAAAAGTCTGACAAAGTCGGTAAGGTTTCTAAATAAACAAACCTGAATAAAATTTTTAAAAATTTCATTTATTCGTACTAATCCTTACTACTGGATCCTAGTAGTTGTGAGTCGTATATTTCTATATTTAAATTATACAAAACCTCTATAAATATTAATAGTTTACAAGACTAAATACAAAGCAAGCAAGTTTACGTTATTAATAAAATTAGATACATTTTGAATTATGAATAAGAAAGTCAGATTAAGTAAATTAAAAACGTTATATTAAAAGAACGAAAGCAAAAAGCGTTTAGCATGAACCCTTTGCCAATATTTAAATCGCTTCGGATGCCAAGTTTATTGCGTAGCAACAAATAAAAAATCGAGGAGTTTTCAAAGTACTAAAATCCATCAGAATTCTGTACACCTCAGTGGTAACCCCAAATCTAGCTTTGTTGTGTCCCGAATACGTTGTCATAAAGGCAATGCATGATTGTTCCCTGTTTTTGACGCCTAATTCTTTTACTTCGAAATGGTTCGCCCTTTGCACGCGTTCTTGCTGCTCCGGTTCTGCATTCCTCCCAGCGTATGGCGCTAACCGATTCATGTGAACCACTTTGGACTTTCCTCTGGGCAATTTCATAATTCGGTGATTACTTCGTTAATCATATTTACCACTTTATGCGGTGCTTTCCAAAATCTTTACAACTTGGGAGATAGGCCTCGTCGTTGCTGAGGTTGGTACAACTAGACCAGATCATTGGGTTGAAATCCTCCCGTTTTGGAACTTGTACCATACTGGACTTTCATTCGATCGCTGGTAATCTGGATCTTATTATGAACTCTCTCATGAATAGAATTTATTTTCCTTCATAGGATTTCAGCATACACATCTCCAGCGACCTCCTCCTCTCTAGGCGTACTACCAAACTTCATATCACATTGTAGTCTATTTCACGCCCAATCAACACTCCAGATGGGGTCTCTTCTGTCATTTCGTGTATGGCTGACCGATATGCCATCAGGAACAGATACAAGTACTAGTCCCAATCTCTTTGATAGTCCGAGACAACTTTTGAGAAATATTTTCTCATTGTTCGATTCATGTGATATACCATTCCATCTGACTACGGGTGAAGAGCAGTTCTTCTGGTTTTGCGCATTTCCAACAGTTGGCAGAAACTTTGAAACAAGGCTGACCCAAAATTTCTCCCTTGGTTTAAGTGTAATTCCCAAGGAATCCCAAAACGGCTAAGCAGTCCAAGATCTCGGCCACTGTAACTGTCCCTTGATAAGGTAGTGCGTATGCTTCGGTTCATTTACTAAAATAGTCCATTGCAATCAAGATGTATTTGTTTCCCGCTTCGGCTTCTGGAAATGGGCTGGCTATATCAATGGCGACCCCTTCGAATGGACTACCCACATTATATTGACGCATTAGTGCTTTTCGCCGTCATAATGGACCGCTCCCACATTCAAATGTAACACATTTTTGACACCATTCCCTAATATCATCCTTGCAGTTCATGCAATAAAATCATTCACGGACCTTTTCCAGAGTTTTCTCTACTCCCATGTGTCCTCCTGATGGACCATCATGCAGCTGTCATAGAATTTCCGATATTCTGTTTTTCGGAACCACCAACTGCATTCGTCTTTTACTTTCATCGTCACTTTCCAGGGCTCTCTTCAAAATGCTGTCATGAACTTGTAAGCAATCCTATTGAGACCAATATGCTTTAACAGTAAGATCAAATGAAGCCACTTCCCCCCAATCTGGTTTTCGACCTTCATTCTTCCGTTTTAATACCATCTTCAGGTCTGGGTCATTTTCCTCACCTTTTTTGACATTATTTGGGTTCCAATCATCGTTATTTACAGTAGTACGGCTGACAAGAAGATCTTCAATTTTTGACTCCAACTGAGTACCATGCTTTCAATTTTCTGTGCAAGGCCGTCTTGATAAAGCCTCAGAATTTTTATGAATTTTCCCGGCGCGCAGTTCAACTTCAAAATCATACTCTTGTAGCCGTTCAATCCATCTCTCTATTTTGCCTTCGGGATTCTTATGCTGTATGAGTCATTTTAACGCTGCATGATTAGTTCTTAATAAGAGATCTTGTCCATAAAGGTATTTGTAAATGTGTTCAATTGCCTTTATCATTGCTAGCAATTGTTTCCGCGTAACACAATTGTTCCTCTCAGGTTTGGACAAAACTTTGCTAAAATACCCAATTACTCGTTCTTGTCGGCCTTGGATTTGCGACAGCCCTGCACCGATGCCGATGTGGCTAGCATTCGTATCTATTACAAACATGCCCATTATTCTAGGTTAATCAAGTGTAGGTGTCGTTAGCATTGATCGTTTCAAATGGATGATCTTCTTTAGTACGTTTTGTAAGTGATTTTGCGACGTCTGTAAATCCACGTACAAATCGACGATAGTAAGTGCATAATCCCAAGGAGCTTCTTAAATCATCTTTATTTTTCGGTTGTGGCCATTCTTGTACGTACTCAATTTTGTCTGGATCAGCTGCCACGCCTTTTCAGAGACTACATGATCCAAGTATTTCACTTTGTTTTGAAAGAAGTTGCAATTTTTCGGACGAAGTTGTGGATGTGCACTTCGTAATTTTTGAAACACCTCTTCGAGGTTTCTCAGGCGTTTGTCGAAGGTCTTTCCAATAACTATGATATTGTCCAAGCATACTAGACATATTTGCCAATAAAATCCTCTCAGGGTCAATTCCATTAGCGCTTCAAACGTCACTGGTGCACTGCACAAGCTAAAAGGCATCGCAATGAACTTCCAGAGACCAGATCCAACAGGAAATGCTGTCTTTTCCCGATGTTCAGCTTCCACACCGACTTGCCAATATCCAGTTTTCATGTCTTGTGGCTAAAACCATTTGGAACCGGAAAACGTGTCTAAATTATCGTCAATTCTGGGTAGGGATAGCTGTCCTGTTTGGTCACATTGTTTAAATGACGGTAATATACACAGAATCTAGTGCTGCCATCTTTCTTTTTAACCAGTACACCTGGATATGACTTGTAATAATTCATATCAATGTCGATTTATGTATTTCATGCGTAACACAGATTAAGACCACTAAGAGTATAGTTTTTTTCTTTAGCTTATTTATATGCTACCATCTGAACTAATATTTTCCTGATTACTACTTAGTCTACTACATCTTAATCTTTACATTCATTTTTATGTAATGTTCATAATATCCTATGTTCTAATTTTGGTAGACGAACACGATGTCTTGTTAGTTATACTTTGCAATTACAATTAAATGTTGTCAATTAGATTTTGAGATTAACTGCACTTACTTATTTACGATTATTTGCCATGGGAGTAGTTGATAATTGTTTAACTCCAATTGCTTTACTAATAAAGCCTATTTATTGATTGTTATTTACTCATGTCATTTCATTATTACCTGCATAATTATTTTCTTTCAGGAATTATAAATTATATTAGTGTGTACCGTAATTTTAGATATTGTTCGCCGTTGAAATATCTTATAATTCATCTTTTTTTGGACGTTTTCTTCTTGAACGGTGTGGTGCCCAAAGAAATGCTTAATTT
>JAHWXV010314204.1:0-13196 GCA_024586415.1 Phrixothrix hirtus
TGAGCGAGATCTGTTCACGAGGAAGCTGTATACAGGATTGAAGCATTTTTACTTTAGTTGTTGATTATATACTGATCGAAACCTTTTCTATATCTGCCGGTTTTAATGTCAAAGTCTTTATGAATACTGAGCAAGCCGTAAGAATCTTACCAACACATTGAAGAGATTTCCCTAAATACGTCATAAGGCATATCAGTTCCAACGTGGTCTTCGTAACCGTGCTCTAAATTTAGATCGTCCTACTTAAAGAGTACCAACATGCTGGCATTTTCACGAATTAAATGTTTAGGTATTCCTGTATATGTCTGACATAGATAGAAACAGTCCACCGTATTATGTCTACCCAAGATAAAGTACGCTCGAATAGCAAGTTGTTCCCAAATAATACATAGCTGTCACCTAAGTTGTTCCCAAATAATACACATCTGTCACCTAAGCTGTTCCCAAATAATAGACATCTGTCACCTAAACTGTCCCCAAATAATACACATCTGTCACCTAAGCTGTTCCCAAATAATGCACATCTGTCACCTAAGCTGTTCCCAAATGATACACATCTGTCACCTAAGCTGTTCCCAAATAATACACATCTGCCACCTAAGTTGTTCTCAAATAATACACAGCTGTCATATAAGCTGTTCCCAAATAATACAGAGCTGTCACCTAAGCTGTACGGACCCGTAGAAAACAGTAAGATAGCTGTATTGATAGTTAAAGTAAAACGTCTTTATGCCCCAGGACTGCAGGCCTAATAATACTTAAGTTTCAGCAGCTGTTAACATTTATACCTTAACAAGAAGCAGAACCTTATAAATTAACTTAAAATTTTGGGTTTACAATAGGTATGCCAATAAAAAGAAAAATGAAATAAACAGGACATCTGTTTTCATCTTACAAAATGTAACGCTGTAAAATTTTTTTGTTAGATGTTACAACTTTACAAGGCTGTCCTGATTTTGAGGAAAAGGTAAAAAGCAAAATAACGGCGAAGAGATATTTATTGTTTTAAATAATATTTATTGTGTTGAAACATTTACAAACATCGTACATTTCTATTCTATCTCTTAAAGGTAACAGCTTTTTATAAAACAATTTTAATTTTTCGCTCAAATGACAATGCTTTACATCCAATTTAAACTTATTCAATTTTTTTTCGTTCGTAACTTTGAGTGACAACGTTTTGCATGTTGACGGCGTCAGTTTGTGGTCATCGGAATTTGATGGCATATTCGTTTAAGTTGTGTTTATGTCGTCGTATGTTGTACCTCAATGTCGCGAATTGGTAATGAGGTGCATATTTAAAGTGTTCTAAAAGCGGATCATCTTCCTTGCGCCACATATGTAAAGTTATTCCGCATCAATGGCACGCAACTTTATCGCTTTCTTTAGTGTAAAAGAAGCCGTTGGTTGCTAAGACTTCGGGTGAGAAATATCTTTTCATAAACTAGTTCCTTGCGAATCATTAAACGACCATAAGCGGTGATGTCAAACATCGTATGTATAATTATGCATAAACTTCGCTGCTTCTTTGCACATGTTGTCCACGCACCAAGTTACTAGCATACTAAAGAATCATTTGAATTGCATCCACTTTAAAAGTACTCGTGCTGCGGTTTATATGTAATCATATGAGGAAACGTAACTTTTCATCGAGGATTGTAAAATGTACACGCATTCCTATGGCAAAGTAGCACAAACTGTAGGATTGTGGTGGCTAAGTCGCTCATTCTATATATTTTTATTGATATTTCTGTCGTTGGTACGTGTAGACAGCTCTAAATTAACTAGTTTTGCAGCAGCCAGGTTAGTGTAGCGTTATCAAAAGAAAAGTAAAAGGATGGAATATTATTGTTGTGAGTTGACTGTTCTCCACAGATTTGTGATCATGTTGATGGACTAGCTTGTAAAAAGTGTAAAAGTTTTTCGTATTGTCAATGCCATTGCGTAACCTATACAATAAAAATGGTTGTTGAAAAAAACTTAATTTTAGCATCGATGATGAAGAAATGATTCTCCCACCTCACTCTGAAAACCTGGAGGAATCTCTCCCTAGTCCGAATGCTCAAGTTGAGAATTTTAGGTGGCCTGATTTTGAAGCTGTTATGCGGGGAGAAAGTAAGTTTTTTAGTTTTTCTTTATTTATAATTTTAATGAAATAATGCTTATACACAGAGCCGAAATTAATCTAACACCAGCATGGTCGACGTTCATCGATGACAACATTCTTCTGCAAGTAGCATGCGAATTAAACAATTACCTTGACCCGGTAGTGCAAATAAGTTGCCTGGGGTGTCGCGCAAGATGCCTTTCTTTCAACATGGAGGAATGGAACAGCGTTTTGTGCATGAAAAGGGAACAGTTTATTCGAAATTTTCAAATGGAGGAATACCACGTAGGCTACGGAATTACACTTGACCTATATACGCATTTCAAAGGGGAAAAAATCATTAGAATACTTCAAGGGAGTAATATTATCCAGTTTTCCGAGAACGGCATAAAATCATTATTCAACATTAGAGATGTGGTCAATCAAAAAATGTGTTTTCTGCATAGACACGAGTTGAAATGGAATTACGATTTATTTATACAAAAAATCGCCGCCATTCTTCGTAACGAGCGCCTTAACGATGAAACGAGCGTTTTAGCCAAAGTTCGTTTCTTAGCGTAAAATTTAGACTTTCTTTCGCTGAATAATGATAAAGAATTTACATATATAGCTGAAATTGTGAATATTTTTCCTAAAATCTTTGTAAAAGAAGTCATGTACAATATTTTATAAAATATGTTGTATGTGTAAATAATAAAAGTATTTTTTATTGTATTGTTTTTTATTAAGATAGCAACTTAAAGTCGGAAACGCAGATTCAATCTTGTGTATAATTTTCCGTTGAACATGTGGTCTCATTTTAAAAATTTAAATTTTATTATATATTCAAATGTATTTTATTGAGTTGGTAAAAGCTATATATTATTATCTATCATTTAATGTATGTGCATAATAATGACCTTGTGTCTCGTTTAACATGTAATCATATGAGGAAACGTAACTTTTCACCGAGAATTGTAAAATTTGCATATATTCTTATGTAAAACTAGCACAAACTGTAGGAGTGGAAAGGACTACGTCGCTCGCACTGTTTATTTTTATTGGTATTTCTGTCGTCGGTACGTGCAGTCTGCTCTAAATCAACCAGTTTTGCAGCAGCCGAGTTAGCTCAAGAGTCTTTTTTACGTATCAAGTTGCAGCACCTGTTCGCCACCTTCTATTCAAAAATTGTAAGTACTCAAAATCTATATTTTCTATTTTTAAAAATGTTTATATGCTAATTTTGTTTTAGTTGAAAATCATGTACATGGCGTATAGGCGATTTGGTATCCGCAGAAGCTGCATTCGAATGCAGGTATTATTTACCTGGTGAATCGGATTATATTTTAGACCGTAGGGATAATGAAATCAATTCATCTGTACTCACTACACCCATGAAAACCTGGTGGTTAGATACTATTATAAAACCTATAAAATAAAAAATGTTAGCATGCAATGGTGTTTGTATGCCGGTATCATCAGATGACATTTTTTCTATGAAATATATAAAACATTAAATGTAAGATGTTTCTAAATAAATCTATTTTGAAAATAAATTTATTTATTTATATTGCAATTATTATAGATTTAATTGAATTGGTAAAGCTATATTACCTTATTATACTTTAATTCAGGTTTATTTAAATGGTAGGACATTGTTTAACTAAACAAATGGCGATAACTTATCAAAACATATCCTGTTATACATTAATTATAAATAAACGCATTTTTAAATTTAATATTTAACATTTAAACTTAACTAAACATGCAAATATATTAACTTTTACAAAGACTTTTACGAATAAGAACATTTTGAATTTCATACAGAGGGGTTTGACGTCATTTTTGATCTATGTTATTAATTTTTAAAAGTCCATTTATTAAAATAACGTTTTGAATTTTAGCTGCATTTTTAACCTAATAAAATCCGATAACTACATCGATATATACCCATAGATGCCGTATGAGTTCACTTTTAGACAATGGGGGCCCCATTTCTATTGCTGGCGAAGAGCTCGTGGCCAATTTCTACACCCGGGGCTTCAAATTTAGATATAATAATAAATATATGCATATGTACATGCGCGTGACGTAATATTATTTTTTACCGCCATATGTACATATATTATTAACATTTTGAGTTATGTGCGTAACGTTTAGTTAATTTTAATAGTACTTATTTTAAATTTCGGAGACAAAAGGACGTAATCATTTCTGTAATTTTGACCTCATTAAAGTTATAATTATATAAAGCACATCCAAATACAATATTATCAGTACTCTCTCGTAGCTACAGGCTCATTTCCGCTTACAACGAATTTCCCAACCGAACGGACCCGCGTTCCAATCTCGCTCTCGCCGTACGTTAAATAAATCCCTTTTTCTAAATTAAAAAGATATTCTAACTACATATTTAAATTACAAAACCGATTCCTCTCTCTCTCTCTCTCTCTCTCATTCTCTAAAATTATACAAATTAGAGAAAAAACGCCAGAGATAGCATTATATTCGAAAAAATAACAATTTCAAAATAATTGTCATCAATTACCCAAGTCACAGATCGTGATGGTGTAGTTCGGCATAGCAGCGATAGATGAGGTGGGGGGGCGACTTGGGTAAACATACATCGTCACGCTCGTAGATTGCTTAGCAGAGTTGCAAACCTAACTTTTAGCTATAACTACACATCTACACACGTAGCTGACGAATGAGTACACTTTTATTTAGCAAAGGCTCAAAAACCCGATATCTATATCGCTACACTCATAGATGGCGTATGCGTTCACTTTTAAATATTGGGCCCCCAATTCTACCGCTGGGGGAGAGCCCCTCCACCAAATCGGTGGCAATCTTGGGCCCCAAGCTCTGGCAGCCATCTTTGGGGCCCCATGCTCTGGCGGCCATCTTGGGGGGTCCCATGCTCTGGCGGCCATCTTGGTGCCCCATTTCTACACCTAGGAGTTCGCCTCAATTCAACATCTGGAGCTACGCCCCTTCAGACACTCTGGGAGCCATCTTGGGGCCCACTTCCGCTGGGGTATCCGCTTTGTTTTCCTACTATGAGAATTAAATATTTATAGTTATTTTGAACGTTAATTGTGGAACTAAAGCTTACCTTGTAAGTTATTTTTTATGAATGTTAAATTAAGGAAACTGTTCAATAGTATACATGGCATGCCTTTTGCATTTAGTAATCCGCAGAAAATCAGTTTAAATCATTTGTAATCTAATTTTTATTTAAATTCCATCTGCCAAACAAAACCGTTGTAGCAATGAAGACACGATATTAATCCAATTAAACAGTAAATATATATTTTGTCAATTTCGTTGCAGATTATATTCATTACCGCTAATTGAATATAGAGATAGACGCTTATTTATTTTAAATATTTAAAATAATTAGAATCTTTGAGTAAACTAAAATCAAAAAGATGTGTTTTCAATGACGATAGTAACATGTGGTTTTGCGCCTCTGGGTTTTATGACGTAACAGCGGATTATCATTAAAGCACAGATTGCATTAGTTTTAATTTAATGGTGGTTTATTTTTTTTTCTTTATTCAATAATATTATTGGTTCCTTTTCGTTAACTTCATTATAGATAAAAGACTCTTTTAGAAAACTAAAACAGGTGGTAATTAGTTGAATTCAATATTATACAAATTACTAAAATGCAAAACTAACATTAATGTGAATTAGAATTTATAGAAAATTATTATTAATGTGTTAATTCCGAAACTGATTTTTAAAATAACAAATTGAATATTAATTCTTTAGAATCCTGTATTACAAATATTTAGGACAACGCAATATTTATAAGTATCGTGAATTAATTTTTTACTATTATTTCAGTGAGAAAGAATTTCTGTAAGACAATTTAAAACATTACATTGCCCTTTATAACAATACCGATTCAAATTACCTGTTTTATATAAAAGGAAATTACTCGCTTGCCATTAACAAAGTTCGATATTATTTCATTAACCCAGATTATTTGGAGGTTCAGAATGCGAAGGAGTCGTTCAAATTACCCCAGTCTATTAGTAATTATGTGTATTTCCTTTACCTTCAATTGTACAAGTTTTAGTACGTAAAAGGTTAGTAAGGCATAGAGCACGGTAACAACCACTTGTATTATCAGAAAATAAAGTGTTTTACTCATTTTAGTAATTTATTGGTTCAACATCTTTAGCGGTAGCAATTAAGTCATTCACAACAATTAAGAGTTCCCCATAAGCGGAAACATATTTGTCCTTCGAGCGAAGTAACTCAAAAACACAACACAAATCTAGAACGCCGTTCAGCATTAGATTACAAAACGCAGTCCAATTTAAGACACAACAAGCAACATCAAAGGTTAGTAAAAGTCCTTTCTTACATATCCTAACCATTAGTATACTTAACTTCAATTTGTGTTAACAAAGTAAGCTTCCCTGAATAAAAAACAACAAGAGGGGGCAAAATTACAGAACTGAGAAATTTGATTTCTCAGCGCACTCAATTAAAAGCTAACTTAAAGCGTGCAGTAAACTACCTAAAAATCTTTAAAGACAATGGTAAAATTACGGAATTAAAATTACGACGGGAAAATGTATAACCTATCCTATCAGAATACGACAATGTTCAATCGAAAATAGAATTGTTAGATCTAAATAATCCCAATCAAATCCAAGAGCGCGAATTATTTGAATCCTAATATTTTGAATTATTAGCGAGTAGCGATGATTTCCTGTCCTTAAGCGCAGTGACGCCGAACCCATGACAATCCACCACGCGATCAGTTTCACACACGGACGAATTACAAGTAAGATTACTGGTGCTAAATGTTCCCTCCTTTGACGGCAATTATATTAACTGGATGTCATTTCATCAAACCTTTATATAAATTAATACACAATAACGGAAATCTAAATGACATTCAAAATCTATATTATCTGAATTCATGCTTATGTAACGAGGCCGTGAATCTTATAAGAACTCTATCTATTTCATCGGATAACTACACTGTTGCCTGGGAATTGCTCAAGTAGCGTCTTGAGAATACACGCTTAATAATAAAACAACATGTTAAGGCGCTATTCATTTTACAAGCAGTAAATAAAACTCTGCATCTATCTGATTCACGCCAACTTTTGATACTGTTAGTCTTAATTTACAGGTCTTAAAAAATTTTAGTCTTCCAACGCAATCGTGGGATATTTTAATAATTCACTTAGCCACCGCGAAACTAAATTATAAAACGAAAAGAGAATCGTCTTGTACGGAGGACATTCCAAAATATTCGCAGCATCGAAGTTTCTTATCACACAGATATCAATTATTAGAACCATTAAAGGTAACAAGACATGCAGATAATGCGATAACAGGAACAGGAACTAGAATTAATAGTAATCGCCTCGTGTACGAAACTTCTAACGTGACAGCGAATAAATTGCAATGCATTAACTGTAAACAAGCGCACTACTTAAACAATTGCGACGAATTTCTAAAACTAAACAAGGAAGCTAGGCTCCAGAAGGCAAGAGAGCTACATCTATGTACAAATTGTTTAAAATCAAATCTCAAGGCTAATCAATGCAAATCAAAGGACATTTGTAAAACATGCCACGAAAGGCACCATTCGCAGCTACATCAATCCAAAGACGTTGAAACAGAAAATCCCATTACGTCAGTAAATAGTTATTGTAATAACAAAGCGCTGGAATCCCAGGTGTTATTATCAACAGCGGTAGTATAAGTAGTAGATGACGACAATAAGATAAAGCATTGTCGGGCGCTAATGGCTCTCGGATCCCAATCCTGCCTTATAACAGAAAAAGTTTGTAAAAAACTAAATCTTTCAACAAAAAGGACAACATTGGTAATCATGGGAATAAATTAATCAGTTAGCAATGTAAGCAAATTGTTGAGTATAAATTAAATCACGGTGGAGTGATTTTACAACAAACATTACCTGCTTAATATTACCAACAATTACGGAAAAATTGCCTTTGCATAATATGTGTTGTCCAGCCTAAGTATACCTAGGCATTTAAATCTAGCAGATGAAGGATTTCACCTTAGCTGTAACATAGATTTATTGCTAAGTGCCAAAGTATTCTGGGAAGCGTTGTCTCTAGTACAAATAAAGCTGAAGCATTCAAAACTTTATCTACATAAAACGAAGCTAGGCTGGATTATTGTGGGCTCTTTATGTGCATATAATATCCCGCCGACGGCGGTAAACAGCTGTAATCTAGTCAGAAATAACAACTGCATTATCCGAGCCTAATGTAAATTCTGGGACATCGAACAATTGTTCTTGTAAAACTGCGACAAACGACAAACTGTCAGCAGAGGAACAGGAATGCGAAGATCATTTCTTAAATACGTTTAAACGTGACGAAAATAGTAGGTTTATTGTTCAACTCCCGTTCAAAACAAAGACATCGAGCTCAGGTAAATCAAAGCATATGGCGATTAAGCGATTTATTCCTTTAGAAAAAAAGTTTAAACGGAATTCCAAGCTTCATGTCAGCTATACAGCATTTATAAGGGAATATGACGCACTCGATCATATGGAAGTCACGCAAAATCGTGGAAGTAGTGATCCGCCGAATACATATTATCTACCCCACCTTCCGATAATTAAAGAATCAAACTTGTCAACAAAATTGCGGGTAGTGTTTGACGGATCGACTAAAACAAATAATAGTTAAAGTTCAAACAATAATTTACGGGTAGGACCGAATCGAACGCAAGACCTAATAATGATTTTAATTAACTTTAGAATGTACAAATACGCCATAATAGCGGATATAAGAAAAATTTGTTGGAAAATATGGATCCATCCAAATTATAGGGATTATCAATAATTACTTGGAGGGAAGATGAAACGGACATCTAAAGAGTTATCGGTTAAAGACGTTAGTATAGGGCACGGCATGCGCATCATTTTTGGCCACGCGGTGCTTACGCTAATTAGCGAAGGAGAAAGAAATCAAATTTCCAGAAGTATCTTTAATCATAACCAAACATTTTTATTCATTTTTACTATTTTAGTAGCGTATAATTGAAACATCAAGGTTTTGCAAGGTTCTGCTGTTTATGCATGTGAATCAGCAAACTATAAATTGAGTTGATAAATAACTTATATTTTTTAATAGTTTTATAAAGTTAAAACTTAACTGGCGCAGTAGGTAGGATCCAAAAAAGTATCCAAATTGAAAGGATCTACCGCCTAAATACGAGTGAATTAATTATATCCCTAGAATACAAGGTTTAAGAAGAAAGAAACCATTTGAAGTTCAAACCCTTGCACTTCACTATTTCTACAATAATAATGAACCAATAAAGATAGTCAAAAAGCAAGCAAAAAGAACTTATGCAAGTCTAGATCCTTTCACTCCACTGTTTCTTGCTGTAAGTACATATTGTTAATTAGAGGTTCCAAATATATTGTTATAATTACTGCAACTATTCTGACTCAGTTTATAATTATTATAAACTTCAAAATAAATTTAGTATTAAAGCAAACGTTATATCTATACTTTGTGGAAATATAGAATAGCTAGCTAAGCATTTAAAATAGTTCCTTAGTAAAATAGTAAATACTAATAGACGAATTAGTCGATAAAATTAATAAATTACAAATAGACCAAAATACAAATAAAAATATAAAAATGACCACTCCAGTATTAAAGAAAGACTATTTAGATATGATACCGATATTTACCGGAGAGAGGATTTTATTGACGCGTTTTATAGAAATATGCGAAAATTAAGTAAGAAAATTTTACACAATCGCGGACCCAAATGATTTTCAAAATGAATATTTAATGTCAACAATTCTGTCTAAGATTCAGGGACAAGCAGTTGTTCCATAGATAACAGGAATACGTTGGAGAATGCGCTAATTGCTGCATATTCTGATAAGCGAGAAACGTTTACACTAAACATTGAAATAGTAGACCTTAAACAAGCATATAATGAATCTGTATTTAATTTTCATAATCGTATAATGCATTTACTAAATCTGCAAATTTCTTATATAAACACTAACGTTCAAATTAATGAAGCAAAACAAAAGCTAATTACTTCAAAAATTTAAGTTTAAGAGTATTATTACGGGGATTAACAAATCCCGTTGGTCAATATATGCGGGCCAAGAGTCCTATAGATTTAAGTTAAGCACTAAATATGCTTACAAATAATTTTCAATACGAAACAAACTAATTTAATAAAATGTTTACGCCTCAGTATAAACATAATATTAATAATCCAGTAACGAATAAACCGCAATTTAAAAATTTTAGTCACAATAATAATCATACGTTTAATAAATCAGTTATGAACAAAACTTGGCAACAAAATTAACAAACAAATAAATCGAAATTTCAAAATAGATCTCCTTCGTATCAAAATCGAGCAAATTAGAATTATAATAAAAATCACGCATATCAAAATAAAAATTATCAACAGAATAGGAATCCTAATTTAAATAGCGGTCAAAGCTTTTATTAACCAACGCCAATGAGCATTTTACAAATAATACGCAACAACTAGGACCGTCTCTACAATTTACAAACTTCGCTATAAATAATAATCAAAACGGAAACTATTACAATTGAAACGAACAATTTAGCTAAATATTTAAACTCACCCTGAATGTCGGCTGGTGTATGTGCGCTAAATCATTCGAGAATAGAAAATGTAAACAACTTTATATGTCTCAGTATCACAGTTTTTATTCCCAAATAAAGAGCACAACCGGTCTCGGGTATTCCTTATTAGTAAATTTAGCGCCGTTAGTAGCTCTGCTTTTTAAACTCACCTATTTGAAACGTCCCGCCTCGCGTATACCTTGTTACCGCGCACAGACACATACACGCACACGTACACTTGAATTACACCAGCTAAATTCACAAAATAAATTCGCAAATATAGTTTACATTTTAGGACGTTTCCATGAGTTACATATTAAATAGCAAACTAACGACTGTCCATGATACATCATGTTGCTTTGTTTGATAGATTTATAGGCAGCGGATGGAGCGCATCCCGTTTCAAGATAAATGTATTCATATGTAACAACTAATTTTTATACTAAATATTTATAGTAGGGCGAATGTTAAGATCGAATTTTTATAATTTTTACTGCAAAATTCAAAACTCCATCATTGCAATAGCGTGCCATTAAAAATATAAACTTTGTTCCGTTAGTACATTAATTTCAAAACCAAAATAATTCAACAAATAATTTTTTTTATCGAAACTGTCACAAATAATGTTTTTCAATGCTAATTTACCCGCGCTGGATGATTTACGCGCCAACGGTTTCCTGTTTTTTCAGGATTTATATCTATTTAACGAAATTTTATTATTTTTATATTTTTTAATGCAAATATAAACTTTCGCCTCATTATTGTAAAACTCAGCCGGTCACCTTTGAATTTCAACGCTTTCGCTGTATCGTAGTGGTTTGCTTCAAGCTATTAAAGTTGATAAATTTTGAGATCTTCTTTCCCCCACGACCCAAATTTGCGTTAGTTTTCTATAAGAATACATGTAGATTTTAAGATTCTCGGTGAAAAGTCACGTTTTCCCATATGATTACATGTAAATCGAAGACAAAGCCACTTTAATTGCATTCGTGTCGCTTCATAGCTTTTGCGATGCTTTACTAGCATCCTTTAGTTGTATCAGCTTTTCCGCGGTGTTAACATATCTCTCAAATAAGTCATAATATTATTGTGCATTAACAAAGCCTGGGTTTTTATTAGAATTTGTGCGGGTATTGTTTAGGATTTACAGGCTATTTCATATTTTTATCGTATATTAATAAATCTTGTTGGAAATTTTTGAGCAGGTATTATTTAGGGTTTTACAGGCTATTTAATATTTTTATTGTGCATTAATAAAGGTTGCTACAGCCTAAAATATTTTAATTTCATATTATACGTTAATATGTAAAGTTGATTAGAATTTGTATGCTCTCCGATTTTATAAGCTAAATATATGTATATGCAAAACTTCTTAGAATTGTTTCGAGTTTATACAATTTTACGTTATGTGCTTTCGTTTAAGAATTATTTCTCTAACAAACGCTGCGACACCTCAACTACCGGGAATTCTAGACAGGCTGAGACGTGTTATACGGCATAAACTTTGCTTGTAACACTACGCGGCGTATTAAAAGGTAGTTTAGGTGCTCGAGGCTCATACGATTACGCCTCATCAATCATTTCTCGCTTCTACCAGCTGCTTTTAATATTTACGTATTTTTGCCTGATACAGGATTTGAGCGTGGGCGGAAAGTATTGGGTAAGCCGCGTTTTAGTTGCCACGATTTGTGAAATCTTTTTGCACCTTTAGGTTTATTCTCAGAGCGCTAAATTATATACCTCTTGTTACGAATTTGTAGGCAGGTAATTTTAGCGACTACCTAATAATTCTAGAAGCTAGATATGGTTTAAAACATTACTTAAATTCTTGCTTTGCTAACATATGAACATCGACTGCCTTTTCATCTTTAGGTAATAATTCTAGAAGCTTTTTTAATAAATTATGATTATTTATTAATTCAGAAAAAGGCTCTGTTTAATGCTACTCCGGAGATGTAGTTATTTTAAATGTAAAATATATATCTAAAATGGATAAATTTATGCTTTTAAAATACAGGGTGTTTCTAAAATGTGTGGTCAACGCATAACCACAGATTCCTGGGATAAAAATAAGTCTATTTAACCCAACTTACCTATATCCGAGGTCGCTTGGTTATGCCGGTACTGAGCGTCAAAGTTCTTTGAAAAAAAAATTATTTTGCTTATAAAAATAGAATGTGTTTACTGATTTTCTTGATTTTTGGTATGATGTTCCTGGTAAGTACACGACACGATTTGACAAAATCTTTGTGTTTACTATTAAGCTGGAACTGCATGAAACATGATATCTCCCCTCACAAATCCGATACTAATTTTTAATACGAAGACTGAGAGCTTTTATATTTTTTTGTCAGGAAGATACATCCTCTTTAAAAAAAAGTCTATCTTGAAATTTTTTCATATCTGTTACGGTTTAGCCACAAAAAAATAAAAACTAATGTCATACTCGGTGGTATTTTGATAACAAT
>JAHWXV010314237.1:0-12436 GCA_024586415.1 Phrixothrix hirtus
ATATATATATATATATATATATATATATATATATATATATTCATATAAATAAACCATTACAGGTTTAATAATAATAATAGTGATAAATAAAAAAAAGTAACGTAAAAGGTAATTCCGTCTTATAACATGTGTGCCGTAATATTTTCACCCACCATTTAGTGCAGGAGTAATGGAAAAATACTTGAAAATCAACCTTACTAGATGAAATTCAAGTCTTTCATATGATGTAACCAGTTAATAGGTATGTAAGTATATACAGAATGTAATTTTAAATAACAGACTTTTCACCCACCATTTGGTGCAACAGTAAGGAAAAGACCTGGATAAAACAACCTTACTAGATGAAATCACAAGGTATATCCAGGATTTAGTTTTCAATAACTAGCTGAAGGTAAATTCAAAACAGTTTAGAAATAATTGTTCTCTGCTCTGCTTAAATTAGAGTCACGCTTATCTGTAATAAAATAAAGATTACAAAGTTTAATTAGGCCATCGCCTAAATTCTATATTTGAAAACTAAAAAAAAATGAGAGTAAAATTTGTTGATTAAAAAACTATTGTAGTGTGTAGTAAATAATCTGTAATATAAATTAATTTCTATGTATAAGTAAAATTGCGTCAGAAAGCCTTTCTTTAGTTTTAAAATTTACCACAACCTATTGTCTGAAGATAAGATTAGGATATGCCAAAACACTAAACATCTACAAAACTATTATTTATTTAATTCCATCTTTAATTGTCAATTGGAGAAAAATTCACTTTAACCAGATGCCAGCAACCATCAGACAAACTAATTTCCAGAATCTTCAGTATAGGATATTAATAATTGAAAAAATAAATGTATTTCATTAACTAGCGTTTTTATGTCATTTCAAGTTTACCAACAAATTGCCCCAACTTTGTAATTTGGTATAGAACACCTTATCGCATAGTGATAGAAAATGGAAAATAAACAAGGAGGAAGAAGTAATGAAGACAGTGGAATGGAGAATATCGTCGAAATAGTTAATTCAGATGTGCAAGAAAAGAAGAAAGAAAAAGATATGATGGAGACTATTATAAAATTGTTGGAAAAGAATTCAGTAGAATTGAAAGCAAATTCAGCTGAAATGAAACCAGAAATGAGAAAGATTTCGGAAAGAATGGAGGCCAGAATCGAAGAAAATTCTGAAAAGATTTGAGTAAACTTCGAAAATATAAGAATAAATGCAGAATCATTAAGAGAAAATGTAGAAGGGATGGAAAAGAAAACCGAACAAATACGAGAAGAAGCCCAAAGAAGTAATCCAGAACTCTGAAGAGAAATGAAAGAAATGCAAATAGCAAAGGAAAATATGAAAGAAGAGATGAAAAAGGAAGTGAATCGATACTCAGGTATATTAATAAACGTGTTAAAAGAAGAATTTAATGAAAAAGAGCGGGTGTATCCTAAATAATTAGAAGAAGATATACGGAAGCGAATACAGGACCAACAGAAACAGTGTATGGAAGCAGAAAGAACCTGTCAAGAATTAGTTGCGTGAAACTCTAATGAGCTACAAGAAGACCTATAGATAAAGTGCTCCAGATTATAACAACAAGTTCAAATAGAGATATCACAAGTTAATGAGAAAATGATACAAGTTGAAACGACAAGGAATGGCCAAGTGCAAACGACAGTGGTGAAACAGCCTGCTGAATTGTTGGTACCAAAATTTTATGGTGATAAGAAGCAACAACCCAAAATATTTTTAAAGAATTTGAAAACACACATAATTACTAGTAAGAAGACAATGTCAAGTTTATATGATGACGAGTTGGAAAAGCAAATAATCAGAAGTTCTATGAAAGGTAAAGCAGAGGTGTGGTATCAGATAGTGGAAGATAGAATAGGTAACATACAAGATTTCACCACTTTATTTTTAAAACAATACTGGTATGAAAGAACACAAGACAGAGTAAAACTTCAAACTAATGGAAGAGAAATTTAACCCAAGCTATGGCATATCAAGGGAAACATGCGCTCTCCAAAAATACCAAAATTATATGGAGTTGGAACCACTTGTAGAAGAGCGAGTTATCGTAACACAGTTAGCTACACATTTCCCAGAAGAGATGCTTCGTAAGATAATTACAGAAGCCATCGAAAAGTTCGACAGCTTGTTGCGCCTGCTAAGGAAATATGATCTGTGCGAGGAAGTGCAAGCAAAAAGCAACAACAGAGTGGGGCAGATATGAGAAAACAAACAAACAGAGGATAGGAAAAATGAGTACCGTGAAAACGAGAATTTGCGCAAACGGAGATGGTCGCCTGAAGAATATTAGGATAGGAATGATCGGCAACAAGAGGGTCTGGAACAGAGAGAACATACTCAGAAGCCATATTACAATACAGACCATTATTATCGAAGAAATGATTGTGGAGGTAGACAAAATATTTATCAAAGGTATAATAATGAAAACAGGAAAAGAAGAAATGATAGTGACGATGAAGTGCAATGAGATAATCAAGCATCTGCTCCTGAAGAAAAATGCATGGATTTGGCACAACCATCGACATCAAGGATCTATGAAAAATCTGAAATTTTTAGAAAACCGTACCACCATTCACCATTAGTTTTATCATTCAAGAAAGTTCTTCTCTGAGGATGATGGTACGGAAAAAGATAAACAAAATTTTAACGAATTCCATAAGAAAGTTATACGTAATTTACCGTGTGTTAATTTACTATTACCCTTCAATTCATAATCCCGTTTATTTGGTGGACATGATTGAATTTCAAGCAAACTATGTCATTTACATTTTTAAAATTTAAAAATCGTTTTTGAAAAAAATTATAAGAACGTTGTGGTCTACAAGTCAAAAGATATCCACAGTTTTCGTGATGTCGGCTATTTTTAGGACACCCTGTGTGATATATAATCTTATAACCACTACCGCAAAGAAGAAAGCTGTCTGATTTATGCAACTTTACAAAATTTTATTTGAACAAATTAGTTGTATAAATTATCAGATAAAATAGAGTAGAGTTTTACTACTGAATATACAGTTTGAACTAGAACCATTTTTGAGTATACAACGTGTTACGATTTTTATTTTCCCATTCCAATAATCATTCGTGCAGTACTCTTTTGCAATAGCTCCACTAATTTTGATCTGTTCTTAAATTAAAAGAATTCAAACATTTTTGGTGGTATTAAATTTAAACTTTATTTTAAGATCTAAGTTTATACGGTAAAATTGATTATTTATTAACCTATTTCTGTATTTTCTTATTATTTCGTACTGTTTGATATTTAATAACTTTTTATGTTAATGTAATGTTTACTGCAAAGAAAGGGGAACCATAAATAAACAATTAACTCAATATATTGTGGTTACATTTCTATACCTATAGGAGTTGCTTCAGGTACTAATATCTCTTGATGTATATTGAAAAAGGTACGCACTCGAGAAGCCGAAACCACAATCATTTCTTAAAGTAATCTATGTGTACACGTACACACTTTTTATGACACTGACGACATCGCAAACACTTCTTTAGTCGTCTGTTGTATGTACTAAATAATCGTTTCAACATCGGAATGATTTGATTCACTGAGAGTATTCTAGAATTGTAAAAAAGGTAAAAAATCGCTAGGTCCGAGGGCAGGTATTAATGAAGCATGAGAAGCTACTTTCAAGATACTGTCATAGAAAAATTTGTGAAAAATGGCAAATCAATGAAGAGGAGCGTTGTTTTGATAGAAGAGCACAGGGCCGTGTTTCTTTCAGTGCTAGTAAAAGCTTAATTCGTTGTTGTGGTACCAGGATGGTGCATATAGAACAAACAGATATGCGGATATTGGCACGCTATCTATTCGAAGGTCAATTTCCGGTCTTTCCTATCTATTCATTTCACTCGCCCAATAATGTTGTATGGCTAGTTTCGATTTATTTTCACACAACGTTCGGCATTGTTTGGACTCTAGAATCCATGCCGTACATGTTTCTCGTCCTTGACGCTATCACCGCAGATTACGAAGATGATTATGAGAAAAACTGAACTGTTTTAAAATGTTTTAAAAACCTACTTAAATTGTAGATGTTTTTATTTTTGTATCTAGAATGCAGTGGCTCCGCTCAAATAAACTCATTGGTACCAAACGATGTGCGAATATTGTAATCTTAAATTTCCTCAATATTTTAGCACTCACAATCGCCTAAAATGCGCGAAACCACTATTTCTTAAACAGACGAATATCACACATGGCGATATGCTTATAGGTAGTAAATAATTTGTGACCACGCGATATATGACAAGATATTTTCAATCAACCTAATATTTTGAGATTAATTTCAATACTTTGAGATAATTTACCTTATATTACAAAATTATGACGTTAAAAGTTTGCTTTTACTTATCTTCTAAATTAGTAGAACTAGTTAGGTTTTTTTAAAAAGGAAATATCTTTAGTTTTAAGAAAAAGAGTTTGTGTCTTAGCAATTCCTTGCGTATTATTGGCGCCTATTAGGAATTACAAAATATTTATGCAAACAGTATTCGAAGCGTGTAGCTTCAGAAAAGGTCGCATATGAAGATTGTTGACAGAGACGTATGCAATTTTAAAGTAAGTAAAACAAGATGGGATATAAGAATTGTTAAAATAAAAGAATGAAATTGAAATGGTAATACTTACCATGTATATTCAAAATATAAAGTATCTTTGCACCAAGTAATCCTTGGTTACAAATTCGCTTAGCAACGAACTTTTGTTCCGAGTTGGTTGAAATATAAAGCGAATAGAGCTCATATAACCTGCTTATTTTATGATACACGATTGGTGGAGTTAAGGTGTACATTATTGATTACGCGTCATATGTGAGATAATTATGACAAAAGGAGTTTTTCATCGAAGAGTCATTCCTTCCTAGATGACTAGCAAATCACGTTTACCTTCTTCGCGACATCTGATAAATCACTGAACCATTTGGATAGATCTGTAATTAAGCAAGTACAGCAATTTTATGTGGTGCATTCAAGTTCCAAACTCTCCTAATTGTTTTCTCGGGAATAGAAGCAGATGAAAACGTGCAGGTTGCTTGAAAAGACGTCAGTATTCGCTAGATTCGACCAGGTCAGTTGGCATCACTGTCCAGTTTGTTAACAGCTACTGGCGTCAACAAGGGGTAAAATTGTTTTAGATACTAAAGATGGCGACAGTTACCTTAAAAGAATTCCGGTTGTGTACGAGAAGTGCATGAGACTAACGATGATAGCCTCAAGGATGAGAAACATGTATGGTCATGGTTCTAGAGTCCAAATAATGCCGAACGTTGTGTGAAAATAAATCGAAGATAGCCGTACAACATTGTTGCGCGAGTGAAATGAATAGATAGGGAAGACCGGAAGCTGACTATGGAACAGATAGCGTGCCAATATCAGCATATCTGTTTGTTCTATACGAACCATCCTGATACCAACGACGAATGAAGCTTTCACCAGCACTAAAAGAAAAACGGCGCTGTGCTCTTCGATAAAACAACGCTCTTCTTCATTGGTCTGCCAGTATTTACAAATATTTCGACGACAGTAGCTCGAAAGTAGCTTCTCATGCTTCATTAATACTTGCCTTCGGACCTAGCGATTTTTCATTTTTTTCAAGGCTCTAGAATACTCTCAGTAAATAAAATCGTTCTGATGTTGAAACAATTATTTAGTACACATAACGGACGACTAAAAGCGTTTGCGATTATTATGCAAGCATGGCGTCAGTGTCATAAAGAATGCGTACGTGTACACAGCGATTACGTTGAGAAATGACTGTGGTTTTGGCTTATCAAGTACGTACCTTTTCCAATATATACCAAGAGGTATTAGTACTTGAAACAACTCCTATAAATATAGAAATGTGACCGCAGTATATTGAGTTAATTGTTTATTTACGGTTATCCTTTGTTTGCAGTAAACAATTACATTAACATAAAAATCTGGTGTGAGACAACACACGACTTTCTCTTATGTACATAGAAATACAAATATGCAAATGTTCACAAATGATATTATTTACGTTTATTTTGAGAACGATAATTCTAACGGCCACTCATCCAAGGTAATAGACAAGCAAAACCCTGCTTTACCCAGAGATTTTCTCTGATAACTCACTTCAATGCAATTTTTCAGCAAAACCCCTAAGTTCACGTAAAAGGATGTCAAGGATATAAGAACCGTAACAGGTTTCAAAAAAATTGTTAAAAAGTTTTCAAGAAAATCGCAAAAAACATAAAAATCGCAAGAAAAAAGTGGCACTTCCGGTCATTCCATTTTAACTAAATTTTTTCTGTCTCATGTACAGAAGATATAAAACATAAATACAATTTTTAATTTTCATATGATTACTATCTGAGATGCGTTGTTCACAACTAATACTTCAAGTACTTCCGGTTACTCGATTTTCAAAAATTTATTACAGAAATTCCTTAGTTATTAATATAAACTAAATTAAATAGCTAAGAAATATATTAAGTTTAAAAAAAATCGTTATTGACGATTTCAGGAAAACCGTGAAAATGAAGAATTCGGAAAATATCTAAAAAGGACAGAAATGAAGTAGTACTTCCGGTTATTCAATTTTAACCAAATTTCTGATTTTGCAGATAAAGGAGATTATGACCCGAAATATAAATTTCATTTAGTTAGGGCTATTAGTTTCATAATTATTGTATTCAGAGCTAACAGTGAAAGTACTTCCGGTTACTCGATTCACAGAAAATGTTCTGAGTAACCGCCTAGATTATATGAAAGGGTCTTACATGGTTAAGAAATACAATAGATTTTAGAAAAATCGTTACAGCCGATTTGGAGCAAATCTCGAAAAGTGAGAAATTCTGAAAATGTCAGAAATAAGGTTGTACTTCCAGTTATTCGATTTTAACCAAATTCTTGATTTAGCACAATGAGTGATTGTGACCTTAAATATAAATTTCCATTTAGCTAGGGTTTTAGTTTCATAGTAATTTCTTTCAGACTTAACGGCGAAAGTATTTCTTGTTACTCGACTTACGGAAAATTTTAAGAAAATCCCCCTAAATTATATGAAAGGGCATTAAATTTCTAAGAAATATAGTAATTTCGAAAAAATCTCAAAAAACTAAAAAATGATAAGAGTAAAGTAACTCTTCCGGTTTTCTGATTTTAGTGAAATTGTTGCGGTCGTATGCAAATATAAAATTTTGTTTTTCTAGCACTTTTGGTTTTAAAGTTACTCACACACGCACGCACGCACGCACGCACGCAAGCACGCACGTACGCCCGCAGGCTCTTGCGCGCGTGCACGAGTACTCGCACACACACACACGGACACACACACGCACATACACACGCACACACACCCGCACACGCACACGCACAGTGAGCCAAGTGAAGAAAAGGTTATTAAATTAGGCATAAAATAAAGTGGTATAGTGTTTATGAATATAAATAAAAGCAGGCATATAATAAGCTGAGGTTCACCATAGCCAACTATTATTATCTCATTTAAGCTGTTTCTAAATCAACGAATCAAGTATTTAGGAATGAAATTTTTGATTTATAATTCCGGTAATAATTTAGTTTTCAGAAAATAACAATAAATACTTAGACAAGCAAATACTTTTCAAGACGCTATAGTGAATGTCTGATCAACTGTAAAATGAACATTCACCCAATTAATTCTAAATTTCGATTTTGGTTAAACTGGCCTATGTAGTTCAACGCTTTGACTTTTCAACTATCGGCAATTAGTTCAGATTCACTCCAACTTTGATATTGCTAATCGTGTCTGCCGTTTAATACTGTTTGCTGTTTTTAACATTTTAGTACCCCGAGTTTCGAGGCCTTGACTGAGTTTTTTGGATCCCCTTGAACTAGTACGCGAAATTATAAGAAACTTAATCCACATCCTAACACGTGTTTTTATTGAACCACAATAAATTTTCTCGACAAATCCACTGATACTTTCGATTCAAAGGTCAGTTTACTAATCTAGCGTATTGGTTCAATGTTGATTTCGGTACTCATTTAAAAAAGAATTGGAAAGCAATGTGTACGAGTTTAATTGAACAATTGTTTAATTTAGATTTAATAGATGTACATTTAATGCAAGTTAGTAACGTATACCGGGTGTACAGGAAAAGGATCATTATTTAAGACACGTGTACCCAGGCCTTTTGTGAACACAAACCTGTAAACATTTTTAATCTAATTAAAAAAAAAATTTGTAGACTTATGCGTGCAAGTTCATCATGGTTACGAGTCTGTATACGGTTTACAATAAAACGTACTTTATAAACATAAATACTACTGTGTTGTTGTTTACATTTACTATTTTTGTACTTTTTCGAATCAACGCGAGTGAGTGCGCGCGCGCGTGTGTGTATGGGTGCGTGTGTGGGTACGTGTGGGTGCGTGTGTGGGTGCGTCAGCTGTTTTAATAAAAAGTAATCCAAGGTATTCCTTTAAATCATTTAAGTTTGCATGTACTATAACATTATTGCTCATTAATTAGTAATTATTTGTTAAACATCTGAAATTCACATAAGTTTGATCTACATTAATTTGTATGAAAATATTTTATACTGCATACAAATTACATTAAATTTTGACATTTATTTATCACTTAGCTTTAAATTATTTTCACAAAATTTAAATTATACACAACACAAGTAATTTCAAATATTAATAATATGAATATGTGTTAAAGCGGCTTTGTAAAAGTGAAAGTTATTTATATAGTATTTTCATATGTAAGATGTTTATCTATTAGGTAAAAATCTTGTTTCTATTTTAAAGAAATTACAAACTTGCAGAATTAACAGATCACTAGAAATTTTAAGGAAGAAGATAAAACTCATCAATAGTGCTCTGATATCATATGCGTACGTTCAGCTTCAGTCACTGGCTAAAGGTGTATAGTCAACCAGCCATTTCTTGTTAAACATAGTAGACCAAGTTAAAGAGCAGGGGCGGACTGAAAACTTTAATTGCAAATATTTCAAGAACTATGCATTGTGACCATATAGTTTATAAATGTTTTTTATTGCACATATTAAGATGTATCTGCTGTTAAAGCGATTACTTGATTAATTAGCTGCCTAATAGAGAAACAATAAGCATATTCATATTCGTTACAACGGTGGCTTAATTACCAATTATGTTATAATCTGCTAATTATCACCCCAAAAATTAAAATTGATTATTTGATCAATTGAAACTATTTAAACAATACATTAACTTATGATTTTAATTATATGGTGATTCAATATATTGTTTTAGATTATACAATCTATATTTAATCAATAAAATAGCTAATTATGTCTAGAAATAAATCTCAATTGGCTGCTTACTTGATTAAATCATTAACTAATAAATAATGACGAATATTATAAATAAATCTATCGATGTTTATGAGTTATTAATCCATCCATTATATTCTTAACTATCTTATGCTAAAATTAATGTTAGGATTTCTTACTTTTCTAATCACTTAGTGCTATCTAACAAAATATTTACTACTTTATCTAAACTATAAAATAAGTTATATATGAAAGTAACTATAAAATAATGATTTACTTCGTTGACCACGCTATTCAATTTATTATATAATCAACTAGTTAATAATAACCTTAAACATTAATTTCCAATTTAATGTGCATTCTAATAATTAATGAAAGCAATTTTATGAAAATATTTGAGAATTTTTTCGAAAGTTGATTTACTTAACTCAGGTATTAATTATTTTTTGTAGTATAATTTAATTAATTAATTAATACGTTCCTTAATTAATTGAACGCATTATTAATGGATTAACCTAACAAATATGTAATCACTCCTTTTTTTTATTAGAAGCAGGTTTTTATATATGACCATGTACTAGTATCACTTTTCGAAATGTATTTTGGAAAATATAAAAAATACTTTAGACATAAACTGTTGTATTAGATCGTTTGCAGTAAATGGAAAACAAAAGTTATGGCTGCCTCTAGGAAACCAGAGATCCCTTACAGAAATTGACATTATCTATTAAGAAAACCCTGAGAGGGAAAATAAAACTTGCCGATCGTTCAAGATTCCCGGCGACCCACGTAGATACGGGTACCTTGAGGTTGGGTGAAATCTTCTCCTTAAGTTGGTCTCATTAGGTCACATGATGTCATCGGCTAAGTAGAGAGTACTAATAGTAGGCCCGAAAGTACGTATATTTCTTGATAGACTGCCCCACTTCTTCGCAGCTGGGGCAACTTTTATTTTTTTATTAGATCATTACATTTTTGGACATTGAATACCCATAACCTTGAAGTTTTACAGCTGACATCCTATATCAAATTCTTACCATCACTAGTATTGATAGTAGCAACATGGTTCCACGGTAAAACCTACACCTCTGTCTGTACGTATATGTGTGTGTGAGCACAGGTACCAGAGATAGTTTGAAGTAACGACTACTGCGAAAGTGACTAACGATGGGATTGCTTATGAAACAGACCAGCATATATAGGCTCGAGCGTGTACAAGTGCACAGATACATGATGTAAGTAATGTAAATGTGGATAACACTAAAACTTCTGAAGTCTGTAAGCAAGAGAAGATTTGACAACAGATATTCATAATAAACTGTTTCGAATACTTCACAAAACAGTACCATAAACAAATAGGAGTTTCCATTTGAAATTTCAAGGTCGCCTTAATGTTACTTTGACAAACCTACTGAAGGTCAAACAAATATGAAGCTTTAATACATAAATTAATTTTTGCTCCAAACGTTTTTACATAAAATGTGAATTCCGGAACATTGCGACCACCCAGTCTAAAACCTGCCGCCTACTTCATTGACTAATTACAATCCTATGTAATTTTCCATTTAATTATATAACAATTAGAGCTAATCAATTAATCATAATAGATAATGGGTGGTGCTAAGGTTTAACTTGAATTAATCTTCCTATATTGTTAAGCTTCAATTGAGAAGTATTGTACTGCCTTATAAGGGGCTGAAAAGATCTTTGGGCTCTTAAAGGTTTGGTAAAAATGTTGTTTATTCTGAATTAGCTCTTAGCTCCGACAAATACAATAAAGAACAGGGGGATTTTAGGTGTTTGTTCAAAATAATTGGGTTAAAATTCAAGGCGGCTTGCGAGAGTCAAAGATCGGGGAAAATACGTTATTTTTGGGCGCGACCTTATCTATATGTCTTAACGTAAGATCTTTCAGAAACATAACGATAAGGAGTCTAATTTCGACCGTAATGCAATGTTTTACTGCGAGATACTTACCAGACACTTATTTAGCGTAAGCCACTGGAGAAGCACTCCAAATCTAGTTCGATTAGACTTAAAACTTATAAATCTTTTTCCCTACTTAAGTCTAATGTTTACCTGTAAGAAAAGTACTGTTATGCCTTACCATTAAAGTTACTTAGGATTATTAAATAATAAGATCACCTGTTTTTAACTAAATCACTTATAATGAAAATAAAAAATTCGTACAAGCAATAAGAGCACAATCAAACGAACAATTACTTACTAATTAAAATTGAAATAACGAGGAGACCACTGAGTGTGATGACTAAAACTACCTTATCTAATAACAAGATATTGACCCCTTTTGTTAAAGGTGGTCTAAAATTACGATACTTATCTAGATTAACTGTTTACTTTTGGTTCATTACCTAATTAAAAGAATGCACACAATAAAAACAAACTGTCTAACTGCTACTTGATCGTAGTAACTCCCGCAGAGATTTAATTCTACGTTACGAAACATGGGTTGATTGCCAGAATCCCCAGTGAAGCTTGCTGATTTATAAAGTGGAAAGAACTTATGGAAAAAAATGCCACTAACTCGCATTTACATTGAATTACGTGATTTTTGATAGCAGGCTCCAATGCCTTTCATGATTCCAGCGTACATGAAGTACCTTCCCAGATGTCCTAAAGCCCTACGGCCAATTTGAACGGGGATAACGAAGATTTGACCCAATCCTTCCAAGTTTGTATGAAGCGACAATCTGCCTAATTCACTACGATTTAGGCAGTCGAGTATCTTGTTGGTATTTTCATGAATTCTTATGCGGCATTACCAAGAGATAACGTCACGTCTCACTATCACATACTTTCACTTGAGAGGTTTGATCTCAACTAACTAATTTTATGTCGTTTCACGTTGAGATTGCCGGTACAGGGGGGTTGGTGGTTGCCATCTATTTATAGAAGCATACATGTTCCCGTGAGAAAGCTAATGTTGTAGATTGTTTTTGCAAGCGTAAACCAGGGGTTTTCAAATGTTAATTATGAAAAAAATTGGTAGCAACCTGTGAAACCTTTATTTATAATTTTTAAGGCCAAATTGATATTTGTAGATTACCCATTTGATTTTATTATTAATTTGCTTTGTTTATATATATATATATATATATATATATATATATATATATATATATA
>JAHWXV010314270.1:0-16665 GCA_024586415.1 Phrixothrix hirtus
TACAAATTAACACTTGCAGATAATTTAACGTGATTAATGATCATTTTACGCAAATTAGATGATGTTATGGTAATTGAATTATTCACTTTGAATTTCTTATATTGGTATTTTATTTACTGCACGACTAGAGGGTATTTGAAAACTCAAGACATTTTATTTCATACACAATTATATTTTGATAGATGTAACTAGTCGTGGACTGTTACAAATTTGTCTTAAAGTATTAAAACCACCAACATGGCTATTTTTACATACGTTATAACTCTCTACTTTTCACTATTAACTTATATACGACGTGCTTATACTGGTAAAGTTTGATTCTATATTGTTGGAGATTTGAACAGTGCTTGAAACCCTCAGCATGTACTAATATATTAATACGAGGTTTGTCCGGAAACTAGTACCCGTTTCCGCTGTAATGAGCTGTTGAAAATGGAGTAGCAGCCAGTCAAGGTCTAACGCTTTCCGTTGTATGTCTGCTGTCTGTGTGTGAAATTTAGTGTCTTGTCACAGACTCTGTTGTTTCTCTAAGTGTTTATAATGTTCAAGAAAATAGATAATGCCGCCATTTGTGAGGTTAGGGCTGTAACTAAATTTCTCAACGCAATAATTGTGTGACCATGTGATATTAGCCGTCAAATTGATGGCGAGGTTTATGGCTAGCAGCGTTATTCTCCTATATGACAATTCCAGATCTTATGCGATTAGTAAACACAACAACTTATCCAATACTTTAAGTGGGAAACTTTCATCCACCTACTCTATAGCTCAGACCTGGTTCCTTCGCATTTTCATCCCTTTACGAAACTTAAGGACCTTTTGGCCGGAACAAAATTTCAAAGTGATGAAGAACTGAAAAAATGTGTGATGGCGGATGACGGGATACAAAAACTTGTCACACATTATGGCAAATGCTTAAATTTGCACGACGACTATATAGAGCAGTAGTTTAAGATATTCCCGTTACAAATAAAATGCTTATTTTTTTTAATATTTAATAGTTATTTTCTTAATTTCCAAACGGGAACTAGTTTCCCGTCCTCGTATGTAGTGTTCTTCCTGACAGTTGCATGCGGTTGAACCATTAATACTTCCTTATTCATTCCTCACTCTGTCAACTATTGAAATCAAAGCAAGATTCCTCTTTATGCATCAAATGCTGAAGCGGGCTTATATCTCTCTATTACTCAATTCTATTATTTCTGCTTTCCCTACAAGTCAGCCGTAATAAGGCTTCCTAACTTAGTTTTAAAAATTCTCGTGTACAACTACCTTAAAATGAAAGACATTAACTAGAGAACATTTTCTAAAATATCCAAAAACAATCATTTTGAATCATATTGAAATATAGAACATTATTACTCAAACAAAAGAAAAATATAGAAATTAGTAACGCAAAACTGAAAAAGACAATTTTTAAAAAAAATCAAAATTTTATAAATCAAGAGAAGGTAAAAAAATGCTAAAATTTCTCCATTCCGCAAAAGAAACAGGTAAAACGTTAAGTATTTACTTACATTATTCAACCTTTAAAGCAAATATTAATTCTGAAGTTAAAAGTTAAATTTTTATGGACCCTAACTGATGCAACCACTAAACCTGTAAAAGCCTTCAAAATCATAGCGTTTAATGCTCAGAATGTGGATGCATCATGGCACAAAGAACACAATCAATCAACAAATATAAAAAGAAGTGGAAATTATACCAACAGTAAAAGCCGAAAAAGACATATTTTGAGCATGGCTAATCCTATAAGGTAAAATAAAAGGCAAAAGATTTCAAGGTGGATTTAGTATATCATGGCTGAAAAGTCTTAGAACTTGTAATGATACGAAAACCATTAATTGTAGGGCATCTACCAATGAATTATGGAGAACTAATGCGATTGATAACATCCGTAGTTGATAAATATTTTAATAAGAATCATAGGATAAATGGGCGTTACTACGTTTAATGAATATTCATATATATTTAATTAAAATGATAAAGACCTCTCCAAGATGCCAAGATGCATGCAGCTCATTGAATAAAGATGCAGTGCCGAATTTCTCTTATTGGAAAACTATACTTGAAGTGCAATTTCCTAGTTTTTACCTCTGGTATAGCTATTCTTAATGATAACCTGAGTGGGAGTTAATCTTAATGTTCGAGACCTGATTGTTGTCACAGAATTAGTTTAGGAAAGCTTTTCTTACAGTTTTATTTATGTAGCCATATGCTGACGTTAAGTATATCTGATGGATACTATTTGAATTATAACATATCTTGAAAGGTTTAGTAAAATGAACTATAATTGTGTTCAAAATAAAAAGTTCGAAAACATTTAACTGAATATATTAATGCAAGTAATCATAAAATGACAATTTCTGGTTACCAATTGTTTAAATATAAATCTGCACAGCCAGTATAGCTAAATAACGTATTCGTCATTCCTAACTTAATATAATTAGTCTTAACAAATAAAGGGAAACCGTTAATGACCCATGTGGAAAAGATTTTATGCTAATTTTTCCCCTTACTTACTTTTAAGTATTTAAGTAACCCCATAAAAATAATTCATAGGGGTAACTAAATTAGGGGTACATAGTATTGTATCAGATACGAGGGCGGTATGATAAATGGCTGGTTTGAACATGAGAACACAACTTTTTTTTCAAAATATCATTTTATTTCTCGCCATAGTCTCCTTTTAGCTCGATACACTTAGTACGACGTTTTTCCAATTTCATTAGGCCATCGTTGTAGTACGATTTATCAAGTCCTCGAAAATATGCAACAGTTTCCCATTCAACTTCCTCATTTGATTTTAATCTCCTTCCACCAAGTCATTTTTTCAGGTTTGGGAACAGGAATTAGTCACAGATACCTAAATCAGGAGAATATGATGGATGCAGAAGCAATTGGTAACGTAGTTCATCCAATTTCTGTGTGAGCTGGTGCGTTGTCATGATGAAAAAGCACTTTCTTTTTTGCCAAATGTAGTCGTTTTTTCTTTATTTCAACGTGTAATTGATCCAGTAATGCCACATAATAATCTCCTGTGATTTTTTTTTGCGTTTTAAGATAATCGATGAGTATTACACCTTGTGAATCGTAAAAAACCGTCGCCAAAGCCATTCCAGCTGATTCAACCACTTTTGAGTTCTTCGGTACGCATCAACCAGATTCAACCCATTGTTTTGTTTTAGCTGTGTAGTGGTGGATCCATGTTTCATCTATGGTTATAAAACTATATAAAAATTCATCTGTAATTCGTTGAAACATCGCCAAACACTGTTTTGAAATGACCACACGATTGCGTTTTTGTTCGATTTGTACAAACACAATTGATGAACATTGTTCAGGTCGACCAATCCAAGTGACTACAAAAGAAATGATCGATAAAATCCATAATATCGTTTTGGAAGATCTACGGGTGAAAGTGCATGAGATAGCTGATATTGTAAACATCTTAAAAGAATGTATGAGTAACATTTTGCATGAACATTTGCACATGAAAAAGCTGTCAGCAGCATGGGTGCCGCGTTTGTCAACAAACGCGTTCTTTTAAGATGTTTGCAATATCAGCTATCTCATGCACTTTCACTCGTAGATCTTTCAAAACGATATTATAGATTTTATCGATCATTTCTGTTGTAGTCACTTGGATTGGTCGACCTGAACAATGTTCATCAATGGTGCTTGTACGACCACGTTTAAATTCTGCAAACCAATAAATCACAGTTGAATTCACTGGAACAGATGTGCCATAATATTTATCAAGCTTTTCCTTCGTTTCTTTCGCGGTTTTTCTACGTAAAAAATAATGCTTAATTAATGCACGAAATTCGTTTTTATCCATTATTTTAACATAATCACAAGTTGTTCGTTCTTTAAGGCTGTCAACCGTAAACTAAATGATAGCGCTAAAAATTTACTTGCAGCATACTAACAGATTGTATTTCACAAAAATCATATACCGTCGGTGATCAGTGGCGCCATATCTTGGAAACCGGCTAGTTATCAGATCGCCCTCGTACTATATGGAATGAGTTAGAGGTCCGAAAAGTTTACCATCACAAATTAATTTTGTTTTTCAATGAAAAGCTTAACCGAGCATCAGTAGTTGATAATAATTTAATTTAACATAACTTTGTCGAGTAAAGAGCAGGGTCACTTACACAACGTAAATTTATTCAATAGTTATTGACTGCTCTTCTTTTGACGCATTTGAAAAGATACATGTAGTCAACTTATATAAAGTGCTTGTTTTAAATTATCCAACAAAATATACATTTCTGATGGAAAATAAATATAAACGTATAAAAATTGCTTTTATAAAAATGTTTTTAATATTAATTTTAATTATTGAAATAAAATTATTGTAAATTAGTTCTAATAAATTGGAAAAATGAATTAAAATAAAGCACCTAATTATAGCAAATGTTTGTAAATAAATAAAATTACCGTAAGACTGAAAAGTTGTTACATATCTTATGATCAAATCGCTTTTGATCAGATCATTGTTATTTATAAATAACAAGGCAAAGCAAAAATTCTGGCATGAAGATTGTTGGATGGGCTTGTTGTCCGTAGAGGGTCGTAGGTCGAATGGAACTGGTAGATGCGGTTGAATTGTGGTGACAGTTTTTCAGAAGTAAAGAAAAAGATGCATTCAGGGCGCCACATTGTCTACCAACCAGAAGGCGATAATGTCATAATCTTACCTCTGTTATCGTCAATGTTGTGTCAACTCTAGACGTATGACAGCGAAAGGGGTGTAGTACTAAGTAGTACTTCGCTGAAGTACAAAACAACCAAATAATAAAATTCAAATTTAATATGGGTAGCAATCGAACACTTAGCATATGTCGAACGCTCAGTACAGGTAAGGAATGACGATAACGATTAATTGTTCATGCTAATATGAGCACGGTATGCTTAAATAACGTTAGAAGAAACGTTAATGAATTATACTAACAGTTACTCTAATATACCTATAATAAATTCACTTTTATTCAAAAAAGAAAGAAAATCATAAGACCAATAAAATACAAAATCATTTATTCCAGCCGAACCGGTAATCTCATAACAAATAATGATAAATATTGTAACGAAACTAATTAATTATTTAAAAATCTTTATTTATATTCACTAACATTGGGATTATTTATTTAAATTTATCTATTTAAATATTTATTTTACAGTACATTAACAATAAACGTTAAGTATCTATTTATGTATAACAGCTATTTAATAATGTAAAATACGAAATAAACTAAAACTAAGTGAATCTAATCTTCTATTTATACTTAACGAAGTAGTCTAGAAAATTTTATATTAGTAAGCAATAAAATTAGTCACCACAATGATGTAATAAATTGCAATGCCATGACCCATTACTGACCTTGAATTTATTAACATATATATTGGTTACGGTAATGAGTCATTCGTGATTGCATCATTTATTTCAGTTCTAAGAAAGCTTCTATAGTGTTCCATGAAATGTTCTAGAATGTTCCATCAAATTATTACTGTTTCTAATTTTGTTACACTGCCTCCTCCTTAAGACGTTCCGTAACAGTGACCTTGCACTTTTTCTCTTATGATGGTTCTACCTTTGTTTGAAAATGTCGGAATCTGCACTGCCATCCATAGTTGCAGTTCCATTTCTTGAAAAAAATGGCAGTCCATAGATTTCGTAGTTAGCGGAGTTCCTCTTGGATTCTAACTACACCCCAGGATCCTTATACCAGTGTCTTGAACCACTAATTCTAACATGTTAGATATAACGCGTCAGTTAAACTGGTCTAGACCGCAGCCGAGTTTCGGTACGACTAACTTTCTAACAGCACCGCTACAAATTTGTTCCCTTACGTCCTATAATACCTTCATAAGTCTTCATAACACTTGTTGCAAGGCAGTAAATACTTCGCATAACCTGGCGCTGACGGCTTTTGTTGCTGTATTTCTTCTACGCCACCTTACCTCTTTTTAAACTCGACGGTGATGCCGCGGGACATTCAGGCATCTTTAACGTCACAATGTGCCAAGGGGTACTACTTTGGTACATCGAATAGATTGCTATATTCCTCAGTGGTAACCCCAAACCGAGCTACGTGGAGTCACGAATAAGTTGACATAAATTGACTCCTAGTTTTTCTAATTCAACATCGTTCGCCCATTGTTCACATTTTTGCTGTTTCGGTTCTGCATTCCCCCCAGCGTATAGGGTTAACCGATTCATGCGAACCACTTTGGGTTTTCCTTTGGGAAATTTTATTATTCAGTAGATTACATCGCTAGTCTTTTTTATCTCTTCCCAAGATCTTTGCAATTTGGGAGATAGGCCTCGTCGCAGCTGAGGCTAGTAATCATGCCATTGGATTGAACTCCTCTTGTTTTGGAACGTACATCATAATGGAGTTTCATTCGACCACTGGCAATTTGGATGCTATTGCGACCTTCTCCGCTCCAGGTTTGCTACCAAACTCCAAATCTCGCGGTAGTCTAATTTTGCATTCAAACAATACTTCATCTGGCCCCTCTCCTATCGTTTCGTTTACAGTCGATTGATATACCATCAAAACAGATGTAAGTACTGATCCCAATTCCTTTGATGGCCTGAGACAACTTTTGACAAATACTTTCCCATTTTTCGCTTCATGCATTGCACCATTCCATCTGATTGTGGATAAAGAGCAGTTGTTCTGGTTTTGCGTATTCTCAACAGCTGGCAAAGACTTTGAAATAAAGCTGACTCAAAATTTCTTCCTTGGTCTGAATGTAATTCCAGCGGAATCCTAAAACGGTTAACGGGTTCTTTTACCAAGTTCTCGGGAACTGTAACTGCCTCTTGATTTGGTAGAGCGTATGCTTCGGTCCATTTACTAAAATAGTCCATTGCAATCAAGATTTACTTGTTTTCTACTTCACTTTCTGGAAATTGACCAGCTTTATGAATTGCTACTCACTAGTTATCCATGTTAAATTGGTGCTTTTCGCCTCCCCAATGGATCGTCCCAGATGCGCATATAACATATTTTCGACGCCACTCCTTAACATCATGCCTGCAGTTTGTCCAATAAGATTGTTCATAAACTTTTTCCAGAGTTTTTTGTAACCGCCAACTGCATTCGTCTTTCACTTCACGAAATTTTCCAGTGCACTTTTCAAAAGGTCGTCTTGAACCTGCTAAGGATATCCACTGGGACCAATATGCTTTAACAACGGGATTAAATTAGGCCACTTCCTCTCAACCTGGTCTTTGATCTTCATTCTTCCATTTTAATGATAACTTCAGGTCTGCGTGGCTTTCTTATCTTGCTTTACAGTCATCGTTATATACAGTATTACGGTTAACAGAAGGATCTTTAACTTTTGATACCAACCAAGTACAATGTTTGCAGTCTTTTGTGTAAGGCCGTCTTGATAAAGCATCAGCATTTCTATTATTTCTTCCCGCACGACGCTCAACTTCGAAGTCGTATTCTTGCAGCCTTTCAATCCATTTCGCTATTTGGCCTTCTCGATTCTTAAATTGTAAATGTGATTTCAACTCTCAAAGAAAAAATTTCGTCCATAAATGTATTTGTTCAAGTATTTGACAGCCTTTAACATTTCTTGCAGTTTTTTACGCATTACACAATAGTTCCTCTAAAAATTAGACAGCACTTTACTAAAATACGCAATTACTTGCTCTTGTCCGTCTTGGATTTGCGATAGCACTGCACCGACGCCGACGTAGCTAGTTATCAATGTTCGTTTAAGTGTTTCAAATGATTCCTGGTTGCTATTGTTTCAGAAATACGGTTATTCTTCTTAAGTAAATTTTGTAAGAGGTTTTGCTGTCTGAAAATCCACGTACAAATCGAAGATAGTGAGTGCATAACCTCAAGATGCTTCGCAATTCATTTTGGTTGTGACCATTTTTGTACGGACTGAGTTTCCTCTAAGTCAGCTGCCACATATTTCCCAGAGTCCACGTGACCCAAATATTTCACTTTGTTTTGAAATAAGTTGCACTATTTCGGACTAAGTTGCAGATGTGCATTACGTAGCCTTTGAAAAAACTCTTTAAGATTGTCCTGGTGTTCATCAAAGGACTTCCTAATAAGTATGACATCATCCAAGTAAACTAGACGCGTTTATCGAGACAACTTCTCAGTATCAATTCCATTCGCCTTCAAATGCCGTTCGTGCATTGCACAAGCCAAAGGGAATTACTGTGAACTGCCAGAGACCAGAACCAATGAATAATTCTATCTTTTCCTAGTGTTCATCCTCCATACCAACTTGCCAATATCCACTTTTCATGTCTAAAGTCGAAAACTATTTGAAACTGGAAAGCCTATCTAAAGTTTCGTTAATTCTTGGTCACACTAATTAAACGACGGTAATCCACACAGAATCTAATACATCTAATACTACAACCTTTCATCTTAACTAGTACAACTGACGATGCCCAAGGACTGCTGGATGGTTTTATTATCCTTTCACGGAACATGTCTTTGATTCTCTTTTCAGCTTCCTCTCGTTTGGTCGTTGGTGTATTGGTTGAACACCATCAGTAATTATTTTGTGCGTCACAATATTTATTTTTCCTTTCAAACCCTGATCCCTGGCAAATATGTCGGCATATCGTCGAATCAATTGGCTAACTTTATTATTTTGCTAATTTGCTAATGTCGAAGCATTCGATTGTAGCATGCAGATTAGGTAAAATCTTTACGGGCAAAATCTTCTCACTGGTTTTTGTACAACATAACATAGATGAGATAGGTATGCACGTTCCTAATTCAGTGCCCTTCCTATGTGTCCTTCCCGGGAGTCTCCATGCGGTTGGCACATAACTAATGTCACTTCTTCTGCTAGGATTATTTTTATTGCATGGCCATCTCGTTGGTTGGTTCGTATGATGTAGTTCTTCAAGTTCTAGGCGAAGTCAAACTCAGGCATTGTATCCTTACCGCAGATTCATCATAATTTTCCCTTAAATTATTCCAATTAAATACGACAATAGTGTTAATGTACACACCCAGGAAAAACTTAAAAGGGGCGTTCCATCAGAACTTTACAAAGTGAACGGTTGAGAATGACAAAGGAGTAGCAAAATTGGAAAAACAAAAAAAAAGTTTAACGAATGAAAGCTATTGGAAAAATGCATTCGAATAATTATTTGAGAAGGGAAGTTATACCGCCAAAGTATGGCATTTCGTACCATAAAAGCGAACAGCTTAAGATCACTACATAAGGTATATTTTTAATGATCAATATCTTGTCAAGTAGCAGAAAAAACGCCATTGACCATGACATGGGCATATAATACAGAAAACCTGGAGCTCGTATGTTAACTATAAAAGCAAAACTTAGAGTATTAAACAAATAGATTTCGGACCTATTCTAAAGATGAAGATAAAAAGGAATACCTATAAAAATTAGAAAAAATTAAATTTGAAGTTGAATTTTATTGTTCAAGATGTACGAGCTTTAATTAAAACGTTAACGCAACTTCTAATACATTGAGATGTTATAGGTAACAAAAAGTAAATGTTAAAATTTTAATAGCAGAAGTTCACTTGGAAGGCTCTCCAGTAGCCTAGTTATCTTAGGTGGTGGCAAGTGCAGAAGATATAATGACCAGAAACAATTACGTTGTATGGGCCCTTTAGGTATTTTATAATTATTTTTAAGTAATTAACAGAGTAATTTACTTACTGGTAGTATGTTGTTTACAGAGGAATTAAGGCTATGCTAAATGTTGTATCAGAAATAATAGAAGCACATAACCGTAATAATTTAATTACTACAGTAAAAGAGAATACAAATAGCCTGAAGTTATTAATGAATTTAAATGAATTTATTATGTTCTACCAAGCAGCAAACAATCAAGGAATCCAGATGTTACGTCCTTGTCAAATTGGCAGTAATTAGATCCGGTCCACCAGTTGAACGTAGTAGGTTGAGTGTGGTTATAGCGGGATTCGAAGTCAGCTGTTAAATATTAAAACCAACTAAATGAAAATAAACAGAAGATAAGATAGGTCTAAACTTGAGCAGCGCTCGTAATTGAGGTTTACCTTGATCTAATTACCCGAATTAATTAAAATAAAACGACGTTACAGGTGAATCCTGTAAAGTTGATAAAAAATGAAATTAATTAATTAGGTATTACAACTATTACAACTCGATACATGATGAAAGAATATGATATAAATAGATAACTAAGTAGTAACAAATGTTAATTTGTATAGGCCGGAAGTTGAATTTAAACAAATTAAAACCCAATTTAGAAATTCCCTCCCCAATTTAGTTAATTATCAATAGAATATTTCTTAAATAATTACTGGGGCTTACATGCGTCAAGTTAGAGTTTTATAAAAAAAAATAGAATTAATAATTCATTGAGCAGGTTTATTGTTTCTAGTTATCGAAGATAAGTCCTGTAATCAAATTAAACTTTACTGTACATTGCAATCACCATAATAATTAAAACAATATCTTATGCAATATTAATAATCAACAAACAAGGTGCTGAATAGACGTTCGAGCAAGGACTACATCGACCTCGAAGTAATCTACACAAATGTTAAAATATTAGTTCTAGAACTCATCTAAACGTGGCACAGATATCCGCTTGTGAAATAAATAACTATTGCAATGTTGCCTTTCTACCAGCATCCACCCACTTTAAGAGACCCCGATCTGACATCTTCAACAAAAAATATATTTCGTTTAGCCCAATTAGTCCAAAAAGGAAACAAGATGTCAGCCTTCCAAACGATTTGTTGCTAATTCCCCCTTTTACATTATTTCATGTTTTTAATAAAAATTAGCTGTTAGTATTACGTATTCTTTAATTAAACTTAGATGTTAAAGATAATATATCGACGGCCGTTATAATTCAATATTTGAAAGGAGAATTACCGACGCATTGGCTTGAAGGTTGGGACCAGACTGCGTACAAAATCGAATACCATATTCTTCCTCTCTTCCCCGTGTTTGCTGCAACGATAAAATTCAATTTATTTAAATATATTTATTTGAAAATTTTAAAACTACAAATAAATTATTTCTGTTACTGTGATTCATAAGTTGATTAAAAATAACAAAACAACAGAATATACATTTTGCATTATAAATTCTAGCATTACTAAACTGAAAGAATAAGTTTGAATTCAATTAAAATAGGAAAATACACGTAGAGAATAAAATTCTTATAACTAAATTTTATTACTCGTGTAACAACTGTAAATCAAGAAAACTAGAAAATGTTTGAAATATTGTGCTAAAAGGTACAGAAGCTATTATTTTACCTTGATAATGCAATTATTTAAAGTTCTGTTTAATTAAGTGATGTTAATTTTCATTTTAGATTATTTTTAAGAAAGTTAATCTCCCTACATAGTTAAGACCGTTCATTTTATTTTAAAATATTATTTAAGAGGACATTTTCGTTATGTTTTGATATTTCACGAATCGATAAATTTATTGTAATATTCTATATTTTGAATAACGCTCGTGTAACGCAATTCTCACTTTTAGGATTGATAATAATTATTGGAAGCAAATGTATATGTTTTTCTTAAAAAAAGCAACGATTTTTTAAGCAAAGCTACTATTTTATTTTCTACCCTAAGAAAATGTTCTGGTTGGTCCGTACAGCATTTCATAGGGGTGTTGACCGATGCATGAATATAAACGAGAACTAAACTAAGGTTCCATTAAAAAGGGATTTTGCCAAATTTCTGATAAATAAACGATAACGTCCTTAAGTTTTCTAGCTTTCCAATAACGTCAAACTGCTGCCTTAAGGTATCTGTTGCAATTGTATTCGAATATTAAACGTGGATATTAATTGTGTTGTGCTACGTAGGTGTCTATTCTAATTAAGACGTGGTAGGACAATTACCGCCAATACATACATATATGGTTTAAAATTCCGACTTACAGGTTGACACAAACAGCACCGCGACTAAAATGCTATATGAGGTGCGTAAAGAAAAAACGAGATTGTATTCGGAAGGAAAAGGAAAGAATACACGTCTGACAAAATTCGGAATAATGTGTAAATAAATTCATTTTCAATTTTTTACAACATCTAAGCATATGCAGTAAAACTAAATTGCGAATCCATCAATTATAAATACATATTGTAACGAAACACTTTTATTCTAGAAGTCTTTATTTATATTCACTAAATTACAGCTACTTATTTGAACGTATTCATTTAAGGTTTTATTTGACAGTATTTTTATGTTTCTAACTATTTATAACAGCTCTTAATAATACAAGATTCTAAGCAAAACTAAAACTAAAAGCATTTAATCTGCTATTTATATGGAAAGAAGAAGACTAGAAAATTCTACATTAACAAGTACTAAACTTGCTTATAACGCTGATGCATTAAATTTCAATGCAATGACTTATTGCTGTAATCTTAAATTTATTTAATTATCAGTTACAGGAAGGAGTCGTTTGTGATTATATCATCTATATTAGTTATATGAAACCGTGTGAATTGTTCTGAAATGTTCTAATGTTTGTAATTTTGTTACAATATATAACAAATGAATTCATTAGTGCTAGTTTCTCTTTGCATAGAGTATAAAAAAAATGCAATTACTTTCTACTTCTACTTCCTTTAATACGACACAAACTCCATATTATCATAAAAGCTTAGAATTAACACACCGATAACGCTTACCCACTGATTCTGGGGAACAAATGACGAGGATTGCAAAATAAGTTAGGTGAGAAGTTTTTCGATCTTGAGTTATAAGCTGTCAGAGATGACAGGAGCTTTTATTATTTTTCTAACTACGTCTCACTGATTTAACAGATCATAATGAAATTTGTTATGTTGACTTGCAGAGTTAAGATGATCTTTTTCCTAAAATATCGACTAAATTAATATCTTACAACATAGAGTTTTATATTCACACCTCTCTTTGAAAGCCTAGAACTTTTTTTATGGGCAAAATTTTTAAATTTGTGCATTATTATTTAAAAGTTCACTTCTTCTGCAAGAAAATGCAACCGTCTTCGAGAAAATTAAGCTTTTCTGAATGCTTGAATAATCGTTACTGATCTCGTCACAGGTAAAGTAAGTCGCATTGCCATGGAAATGAAACAATGTTTTACTGTTGTTTCACTGTTATATGATTTGCAAATCTGACACTTGTACTAATTTTGTCACGTTTTGTCAATTACATTTCTTCATTTTAATCTTTCATCTTTTTGTGTATTGTAATTATTTGGTTTTTGTAAATTTTTTTTCTGGTTTACTGCAAATATGGAATACCCTTCAACGAATATGCGGATATACATTTAATATTCGGAGAGTCTCGTATGAATTGTCAGGCTGCAGCAAGAATGTATGCTGAAAGATTTCCGAATAGGCGTAATCCTTATCATACAACATTTTCTGTGGTGGACCAGAGATTGAGGGAATTCGGAACATTTAAGAAGGCTGCTGGTAATTTTGGTCGGTCAAGTCAGTTAGATGTTGAAGACGAAAAACAAACTCTGCATGCCATAGAAGATAATCCCGAGGAAGGTGTTCGCAGTCTGGCAAGGCGATTTGGTGTTAATAAAGACATTGTTCATCGAATATTGCAGGAGCAGCAGATGGGGCCTTATCACCTTCAGCCCGTTCAAGATTTGCAGGAAGCAGATCATGCTCCTCGAATGGAATTCAGTGATTAGCTCATTAATCACTTTGTCTGAGAAGACGGTTTCCTGGAAACAATTTTGTTTACGGATGAGTTATGTTTCACGAGAAAGGGTGTTATTAATTTTCATAACTTTCACGTGTGGAGTGATGAAAATCCTCACGAAGTCCGACCAAATTCTTTTCAGCGGAAACTTTCTAATAATATTTGGGCAGGATGCCACAATAAAACTAACTCAGTAGCGCGTAGTAGAGTAGGGAGGGTAGTATGCGATTGAGGTTTTGTTGTTATGAGGCCTTTTCTCTAGAGATGCTATCGATTTCGAAAAGTCGAAGGGTTCATGGAAAGGAAAGAAAGTAAGAAGAACAATTAAATCAAATAAAGTAGGGTGTCAGTCGTTCTGAAGTATTAGCGAAGAAGTAGTGCACCAGAACGACAGGGTACACGTCGCTAAAGCTCTTTCTATGTTGAAATAAACCAAATAGTCTAGCTTACCGTCAAGTCTCATCCCAAAGTGTGCGATATCTGCAAAAGGAAAGGATAGGATATGACGAGACCTTTCAAGAATGATACCAAGTTCTTTCCCGAACAGAGGTAGTGTTTATTGCCAAAGTTAAGCAATTATATTCTTTAACAGTACATCGACAACCATCATTACAAGTAATAATAACAATAACTAACTATTTAAAAAGAATAATTAACAGTAAATTTATATCCACCTAAAGACGTGCTAATCATTCAATAAGTAAATTACGTGCATTTTTATTGATCAAAGCTAACGCCTAAATCTTATTGGAAAGTAAGATAACACTTATCAATAGTACTTATTCTTTGTACAATAAATTTATCAAGCAACACGTTAATGAAAATGCTTTTTTTATCGATCAAAGGTAACACATATGTCCTAATTCTGAAGTTATTAACGTGAATTAATGTTTTACCAACAACAAACTGATAGAAACTCTTTAGATATTTAAGGTTATGCATCTCACATAATTACTAAGTGAAACTTGGGTAGCAAACACTAGAATCAAACGAAACAGTAACAGCGTTCTATTCTTCATAAAATAATTTCAGACTGAAAAGGGATTTTAATTAAAACAAATCACAATTTTTGACAATACGTATAAATACATCATCCATGTTTTATGTTGAAGTAAATCACAATAACTAAATTAAGAGCATAAAGCAGTACAGTCGATTACCTCGAGATAAGCAGCCGATTGTCCAAAGCAAAAGTTTGTTAATAAATTGAAACTAAAGTCAAGATAACGTATCGATAATACTGCGTCAAATTGTTCATATAAAAATTATTTCTGTACCAACATTTATTAAGGAATCTTATTAAATTTATAAACGATGTTACTTCACAGAGATAACTTAATATCGAAGTTCCGCGAATGAATTTAATTGAGATATTATTTCTAGGAAAAATTAATTAAGTTAACAGAGCAAATCATAAAGTTACATTAATTATACACAAAATCTAGGATCGTATACGCAAACTGGTATTTTAGATATCCAAAGAGAAATTAAGCTTCCAGATGTGCGTATCGGCATGTACCGGTTTGCTTCAGAAAAACAACGACCATCGTCGATCAAGTCCTTGGAGTGTTCGTATAAATTATTTCTTTGTCCCACGTTATTGTATTGCGTCAGTACGTAATGGTTTTAAAGGTATTAACGTCGTAGCTCGAAATAGAAAATGTCTAATAAGTAATTAAAAATAGTACGACCTTGCTATTGATGTTTCCTTGCTATCCTTTGCTAAGGCCAAAGAACAGCTATTTATAGGGCCAATTCAACACACAGTTAATTTTTAGTCCATCAGGTCAAGCTAACAGAAAAATCGAAAGAACAATTACTAATTGTACTAATCAGGCAATTAATAAAGAAAGCTTACCATCGTACATTTAATTACGATGACGTATAAAACTCAACGTCTAGAAGCACGAGCTATCAAAAGAATGTTTTACCTTCGACACATTTACACGAAACATGTTCCGGTTTTGTATAAATCTACAAAAAATTATCAGACATGCAATTCTATTATATTTTAACATTCAAAACAAGAGTGAAAGATTATATTTGATGTTTGACGTTAGAGTGAGCCACTTGCTAGGCAATAATTCAACATTACAATTTGCCACAATTAATCATAACAAACATAAGAATTTACTTTTTACAAAGTCAAAGTTCAAAAGAACTATTATTAAATCTCTACAGAGGAATTACACAAAATATCACAAAAAGTATTGCAGTTTAGTTGGAAATGATTATTTAACTTAAACTTAAATCTCAAGCATGGTATATACAGGGCGACCACAAAATATTCTTATATACAATTTTTTCCCGGGTGCGTCTTTACAATAAGTGACTGTTACAAGGAATTGTTGGAGATGTTTTAATTGACTCCATTGTGCTACCAGCAAGATTGAATGCCCAGTCTTATTTAGAGTTTCTGAAAACTACTCTACCAGATTTATTGGGGGACATACCTTAAAGCAATACGCCATCGAATGATTTTCATGCACGACGGAGCTCCGCCACATTTCACCGTTCCAGTTACGAATCACTTCAATGAAAATTTTGCTGGTGGGTAGAGTGGTCGAAGATATTATGCTCCAATTAAATGGCAACCCAGATCTCCAGATATTACACCTACGAATTTTTATCTCTGGGGTTCATTAAAAGATAAAGTTTATCGTATACATGTTAACACGCAGGATGAATTATGGAACAGAATATTGGGTGCATCCAAGAAATTCAACAAATTCCAAACATTTTTCGAAATATAAGAACGTCCTTCCTACGAAGAGCCCAAGCCTGTATCCGCTGTAACGGAGGATATTTTGAACACGTGATTATTTGATTGATATTATTATATACATATCATTTTATTATTCTTTATTATTATTAATTATTATTATTATTACTGTAACGACCGGGTAAAGCTTTCTACGTTTGGGTTGCTCATATATATATATATATATATATTAATCGTAGCTTTTTG
>JAHWXV010314337.1:0-16935 GCA_024586415.1 Phrixothrix hirtus
TGAATTTTTATATTTAGTGGCGTTGGAGGACGAATTATGTAACGAATGTGCCTCGTAATTGTTTTTACTTTTCCATGTTCAGATTGGTATCCAAGTAATCAGTAGAGCAATAAAAAAGGTCATAAATCAATTTCATTGCTATTTTCACGCCTCCTAAACTGAAAATCGGCCGTTTCCGATCCCACAGCAAGGAACTTCAATTTAAACAGAGAAGTTCTCGCTCGCTTGTAGCGCCGTAAATATTTAAAAGAAACTCAAGTGTTTTAATCAAAAATAAATCATGGGAATGGTGTTTGTCATAATTTAATTCCCTACCAGATGTCGCTTTTTATTTTAGAAGCAACTTCATTACAATTGCTGACCACAACAAACTCAAATGTATGAAAATTTCAAATAGTCACGCAAGCCTTGACATTTATGCTATTTTGCAACTTGTTCTAATTTTTATTAAATACTTTTAAATATGCAAAAGGAAACATTTTAAATTTAAGGGTAAGCATTTTAAGAGAAACAAGCTAGTTCATTTGTATAATACAGCGGGAACGGATACTCGAGCCATAAATTTCCGATGCAATTTCCGCCGCGGTAGATGCATATTATACCTACGAGGCATCATTTTTGGTAGTTATGGATATCGAGCGGTGGTTTGTCTACATTAAAAGGAAGGAAAAAATTTGTTGCTTTTTAAAAAATTTAAATGGCAATACGGTGAATTTCAAAATCTGGCATACAAACATGACAGAGATGCTTACAATTTTCTAATGACGACCCCTTACAATGACGCATACTTAAGCATCGTTTATTTTAATGACGACCCCTTAGATTTGTAAAATTAATTTATTACGGGAAGTAATCATGATTTTCTAATTAAGGATACAAAGACAATTGCGGACAACTTAATATCCCTCAATAACACGTCGTCATTGATTTTTCAATGACGTCACTAAATTTAAATAATTTCGACTCAAAATTTTGAAGTACAGTCTATGTTTTTAAAATTCAGAAACATTTAACTTCTGAATGAGTCTGCATTTTAAGCACGCGCTCGTATCCTTGCGAATTTTTTGTATCGAATTTCGCCAACGAAGAGACCATTAATATTTTATAATCACGAGGGAGGCAAACATTCTACCTCAATGTCACATTAGCGAAATTGTTATAAACGAGGGAGTCATTAGATTTTAATGACGTTTTCTTGACATAAAAGTTTGTGATTGTGTTACTACATTAATATCTAAAGAAAACAGCCATCAGCTTAGGTTGACACAAAAAGCATCATAAAATGAAATCAGACTAGCTCTAGAAGCGTGAGGACGTAATAGAATTGCCTGCAATATAACAAGGTTTGATTCTTACGTTTAAAATATATGTGTATTTTAGAAGATTAATGGATATTACAAATTCCCCCTTAGCGAGGAGTTATATTCTCATTTTAAAATTTCTTAACCCAGTTTTAGTATAGTTTTACATAAAAATATTAATTAATTTTGTCAAGAGGGGCGTTATTTTAACGTTTAGTTCGAAAATAATCAGAATTACATTAAAATCCACTCTTGGCATTTATAGAAGTGGACAACTCAAAGATGTTTAAAGATTACTTCCTTCCTTTTCTACATACTTTCATAAAATAGGCGGGATAGGACTTGACTGACTTCGCACGCCACAGGGCGCATTTTAAAAATTTGTGTAACCAACAGCCACCATTGGTCCGTTATTGCGACCTACCACATTCTGTTTGTTTTTGTTTCGTAACGCTTATCTTATATTTTTTAAAACTTGTGGAGTCTTTTGGTCATTAATCTTCGTATATAACCTTACAAAAATAATTAGACGTTTTATTGTTACAGCAAATTATTTCGGTGAACAATCTCAAGGTCTGCAAATAAAATAGCGTAATTTTCGTCTTTAAATGTCAATAATACTTTCGAGCCTCCCACGCCACATCTTAGCTTAAAGCCTGAGGTTATAACCTTTGCTCGATAAATGTTTTAGTTAGTAAAACACTTCGCAATTTATTAATTTACGTAGCGACACGTACCAAAATTAATTATGGGTGAATTGATTAAAATAATCGAGCTACTTCGTTATAATATTCTGCTCCATTAAATTTCGCATAAGTTTAGAAATATCGTCTCGAAACATAAATTGAAAGAATTGCATTAAACGAACCATGCGATACCTTGCAGCTACGTATCCACACCGTTCATTTTTTTCAACGATTTAATCAGATACATCGCTTCGTGTACAGTAGACATCTCGTGGGAATATAAACTTATTTTCTTTCAACTTTCTGTCTCAAGGAAAGTTCATTGATCAGTTAAGCACATACGACAAATTATGTCTTCGGGTTAACTTTTTTCAGAGCCTCATATAATAATTTTTGAAGGATTTTTCCGAGCTCCATTCGGAACAATTAATAAGGAGGTCAAATGTGTCGCAGAAAAACGAGTGGCGCCCCATCTCTTACCCTGTTACTTTCAAGATTTTGGAACAATCAATTTAGGCGTTTGAGTATATGACGTAAGCACAAAGTTCGCGGTTTAGAATTTGGCAAAACCTCATCGCCGAGCCACGAAGAAATCTTCCAGACAAACGTCGAAGACAACTGATGTTTTAGAGCGAAATTTCAAACAAGCAAGTGGTATTAAATTCAGAAACTCGAACACGTATTTTAAGTATTTAAAATGTAATAAAATTAGCGATGGTATTTATTATGAGTCACAGAGTAGAAAATTCCGCCATGAGTCATGCTGCTAGATCAAATTACCTAAATATTGAGTCATGTCTGGACATGTCTAGTGTTCTTCATTTTGGTATAGTATAAAAGGGTCACAGCCGTAGTTTTCAGTTCTGGATTAGAGAGCAACAGCAAACTGAGCATCCGAAGCGAGCGGATGTGCCTTGTGCCTGAGCAAGTGTTAAGTTGTCCAGTTTGTTCAGTGCAGATAGTTAGGGGTGAGTGATCGCCCTGGTCGGAGCTACTAGTTGCCTGCGTTATTGAGCCTTCCTAGTGGAAGTAAACAAGGTCATGGCGTACATGAAATAATCTGTAGTGCTAGCAAAGCACGAACTCCAAGAAATCCTAGACGCGTATGTGCGAAGCAAAGAAGGGGCAGCATGCTACCTTGCCAGGTGCATCGGTTGCACCGAGCAGAGGTTAGCGAAGATGTTCGCGAAAAGGAACGGAAAACATGGACTACTCGTCTGAAGAAGACAGTGAAGGCGAATTCACGGAAGTCAAGCGACGTCAAGCCAAAAGAAAGACGGCCCCAAATTCCGCCATCGCAGAGCCTGCATTCAAGGTGCAGGTTCAAAATAAGTACGACGCCATCTTCGAGGTGGAAGAGAACACAGCACCTCCATCAACTACAGCAGGTAACAACAAGATGCCCCCAATAGCCCTGAGGTTCAAGGACAAATGACCCCAACTAGCAAAGGAGATGGCGAGGAAAAATCTCAAATACACCGAGGCCAAGAATACCATGTCAAATCGGAAGCACCAGGTGACTTCCAGGGCATAACTGCACTCCTCGACGAGAGAGAGGAACCATCAACCAGGAAAAGCCACTTTGCGTAGTAATCCGAGGACTACCGGAGGCTTTCTCAGACGAAGATATAAAAGAAGACCTCATTCACAGGAACATCCCTGTCCTTTCGATGACAAGGATGAAGAAAGGAACAGAAAAAATCCTAATTCCCCTCAACTACATCGAGATGACGAGGTCTGCGGCGGAAAAAAAGTGTCTACAACCTCATGTGCGTTTTGGGGTTGAAGGTGACAGTTTAAAGTCCCTGGAGAGGGCGGCGTGGTACAATTCAATGCCATCGCTGCCAAAAATTCGCACACGCAGACGCACTGCCGAGCCGAGCCAAAGTGTGGGAGGCGACCGCGAAGTGTGCCAATCGCGCGGAACCACACACCGCGAACTACAAAGGATGCAAGTTCTTCCCTAAGAGGGAAGCATCCGCGCCCGTCTCCAGAATCAGGATCAACATAACATACGCGAATGCAGCACAAGACAGGCATCAGGCCTCTGCCCTCCTCCAACATTAATGGAGAAAAAGCTATCAAGGCAATCACCATTGCCATAAAAGACGCCACTACCTTCAAGGAAGGCATCACCAAGGAACTCGCGCGGTTACCAGACATCCTGGGGTGTTTGGCGCAACCGCAAACCAAAGAGCCGAACGGACGCCGCCTAGGCGGCAACAAAAATACTTTTGCTAGAAAACATTCCGATGGAGGAACGAAATAATTTCCAGGAACTTCAACAGTCATTCAGAAAACTTGAAACATCGAAGTTCTGCAATTGATGTTGGTATGTAAATGTCACGAATATAAATTAGCAATAATTAAATACAAGTTGCAAGTTGTACATAGTTGAACTAAGCACAAAAGTTAGGTTGGGTGTTTGGGAAAAATTGAGTTTTCATCTTGATCTTCTGGGACGATAAAATCATTTCATTTGGTAAAGAACAGTCGCCGTCGTGAAGATTTGGGATTTGAAGAAAAGCTCTTCCTACGCCTGTCAAAAAATTAAAAAATGAGAGTAACTAAAGTGGCTTGGGTAAGTGAGGATGCTCGATTTAGGGTTCCCAAAAAGTGGGGGTAAGTAATGTGGGTTTAGGAAAGAGTCAAAACGCATTTGACCTTAGCTCTTGAATATGTTAACTTGGCTTGCTTTGCCTTGAAACAAACTTCAGTTTGACCACGGAAGGCGCAATTTTGAGGTTTTGATCCGATAATTCATATATCTTCAGTTGTAATAAATAGAATGGAAGAATGTCATCTTGAAAGCATGGTTGTCCATTTTTATCAGCAAATTTAACTGTTTAAATTCCGTGACGTATCAATTTGTCAAAACACTGGAAGAGTAGAAGGGAAACAGGTTTTACGAAAACCTGTTGCTTTGAGCTATCTTGGAAACATATTTCCATTAATATGGATCAGTTTTGTTTTCTTCAATTTTCTTATCTAACCGATTGTTGTTTTATTATGACACCCTAGAATGAGGGTATCTTGAAATCGGAAAATGACAGGTATTTGAAGTCAACAACGAACATACAATTATATTTTTTTCGCAAACTGGCAGTTTGGAAGTTTTCGTTTTGGGCAATTGATTTTTCGTTCAGTTCAAGGGAATGAGATTTCCTTATTCTTCGATAATACAGCTTAGAGGTAATCCAAACTAAGAAGGGCCTATCAGGTAATCAGATTTGTGCGTCACTGGCTTCTTGAAATTTTGAATTAGTTCTAAATTGTTTGTTTCAAGTCGAGCATTTTGTCGTTTTCACGACAGCACCTTGATTCTTCACCATTTCTGAAGAACATGATCGCCACTCATTTTATGGCAAAAATGTTAAGAGTGTGTCCGGGTTTGGGAAAAATTGTCAATCCATTTTTCTCAACACAATTTTTACCAGAAGTTGAAAATGAATCCATTCTGGTTACAACAAAATGCAGTGCTGGCAGAGGTATACTTGGAATTTTTTTCCTCAAAGAGTTATGGTTGCACAGGAAAGCTTGATAATTTTCTAACAATTAATTTCATGGTTCAACGGAGATCAAAAATTTTCCAAAATAAGACTTAAAAGATTTTGTTTTAGGTCAAGTAGTACTAAAATCACAAGATATTTTGGCCGTGTTCTTTTTGAATTGAACTGAACTTTAACCTCAAAATCAGGAAATAGTTCGTCAACAAAGAAATTTGACAAAACTTAAGATCCGTTGTTATAATTTCCAGAAGTGACGCCGACTCATGCGAAGTCATTGAGAATCTCCAAAGTCCCGTGTTTCAAAGATGGTCACTAGAAGACTACGCCAAATGTAGACCTACGGAATGACAACAAGCCCTAAATCCTTGGGAAAAATAAACCGTGCCTTCCGTCCACGCCTCGAGGGACCGGCTCTTCGGAGAAGGCTACTTCTAGGCAAGCTCAACTCTTTCTAAGGCGAACGGCTGGTGCGGTGTCATAAGAGAGGTAGTTGCATCTCTGCATGTCGATAATTGCACGATCTGAACTAGCTTAAAATGAGGTTTATAACTGTACCCCACTTTTGAAATTCATAATTGAGTATGTTTTGCAGTTTGTTGACATAAATATTAGAGAAGACAATTCCTTAACTTTTCCATTAACAAAACGACAGCAACTAAGTGTAACTCATTAACTATTAAACATAAAAGCTCTAAGACTTGTGTAAAACGCGAATACATGAAACATCCATATACGCAATCCGGTTTTACGAGATACACTTTAAGTGTTGAGTTTCAAACTGATTTAAATTTAAATATTCGGAACCACGTATCCAACCTATATTCTGGAAACAATCAATTAATACATTATAAATGAATTTAATTAAACATTTTTGTTTATTTTCTAATTTCCTTTTGACGTTCTCAAAGTAGACGGATGAAAATTTCGCAGTCTCTTTGCTTTCTTACTGTTTTAATTGGCACGTTTCAATTTCTATATTTAATTACAGCTCGCTTAAAATAAAGCCTTTATTCTCTGCGTTTGTAGCAATTTCATTTAATGAAGCTTGTCGGAAAATACATATAATGACGTCACGACATTGCTGACAGCATTTTATTATCTAATTAGGATTAAATCGCACCAAATTATAAAACTACTTTAGGAATCTTCATCGGCATAAAGAAGAACGCGAAGTCGACATTACATTAACCGCTCAGCTCGCACTCCCCAATTTTTGATAAATTTTAAAACAATTGCTGACACGACTCGGGTCGTTGAAAAGCAATGAGACCGATAGTATGAACTAATTTTCTAGTTTCCTTACAAAACTATTTTCACTTCCGCCCGGGTAAATTGGAGAAGACGTCTTTATTAGGGCCAAGAGAATCTATTGACATCTTATCTTATTAACGAATTTCACCTTCTCCTTCAATTGAGGTGAAGGTGAATTGGGGAGCAAGCTTTGTTTATGTTTGAGATAGACTTAATTAGTGCCCACGCTGAAACAAGTTACACCAAGTGTTACCTTATGATAGAATTTTGCCCCCTCTCCCGAATATTAATAGTGTTTGAGGCATTTGGCATCAAACAAAAATTATAAAGTGTTATCGGTTTATCTATTCTGTGAGTGTCTTAATCGTGATAAACAAGAACATACCGCCGAAAATTTTTGGCGTCACATTAACAGCTCAGCTTGGAACTTCCTAATTTTTGATGAATTTTAAAACTCATTGCTGACACGGCTCGGGTCGTTGAAAAGCAACGAGACGATATTATGAGCTAATTTTCTAGTTTCCTTACAAAAATAGTTAACTACGTCAGGGTGAATTTATTACGGCCAAGAGAATCTATTGACACCTTATCTTATTAACAAATTTCACCTTCACCTTCAATTGACGTGAAAATGAATTCGAGAGGAAGCTTTGTTTATGTTCGTGATTGATTTAATTAGTGCCTACGCTGAAACAAGTTACGCCATTGATACCTTATGATTGAATTTTGCCCCCTCTCCCGAATATTAATAGAGTTTGAGGCATTTGGCATCAAACACAGATTATAAAAGGTTATCGGTTTATCTGTTCTACGAGTGTCTTCATCGTGATAAACAAGAACATAACGCTGAAAATATTTAGCGTCACATTAACAGATCAACTGGGAACTCCCCAATTTTTAATGAATTTTAAAACAATCGCTGACACGGCTCGGGTCGTTAAAAAGCAACTAAACGATATTATGAGCTAATTTTCTAGTTTCATTACAAAAATATTTAACTCCGCCCTGATGAATTTATTACGGCCAAGAGAATCTATTGACACCTTATCTTATTAACAAATTTCACCTTCACCTTCAATTAACATGAAGATGAATTCGAGAAGAAGCTTTGTTTATGTTCGTGATTGATTTAATTAGTTCCTACACTGAAAAAAGTTACGCCATTGATACCTTATGATTGAATTTTGCCCCACTCCCCCGATTATTAATAAAGTTTAAGGCATTTGGCATCAAACACAGATTATAAAAGGTTATCGATTTATCTGTCCTATGAGTGTCTTCATCGTGATAAACAAGAACATAACGCTGAAAATATTTAGTGTCACATTAACAGATCAACTCGGAACTCCCCAATTTTTAATGAATTTTAAAACAATTGCTGACACGGCTCGGTTCGTTAAAAAGCAACTAAACGATATTATGAGCTAATTTTCTAGTTTCATTACAAAAATATTTAACTCCGCGCGGATGAATTTATTACGGCCAAGAGAATCTATTGACACCTTATCTTATTAACAAATTTCACCTTCACGTGCAATTGAGGTGAAGTTGAATTGGGGAGGAAGTTTTGTTTATGTTTGAGATTGACTTAATGAGTGCCTACGCTGAAACAAGTTACGTCAATTGATACCTTATGACTGAATTTTGCCTCCTCCCCCGAATATTAATAGAATTTAAGGCATTTGGCAACAAACAAAGATTATAAAGGGTTATCGGTTTATTTGTTCTATGAGTGTCTTCATGGTGATAAAGAAGAGCATAACGTCGAAAATATTTGGCGTCCCATTAACAGGTTAGCTCGGAACTCCCCAATTTTTGATAAATTTTAAAACAGCGGTTGACACGGCTCGGGTCGTTGAAAAGCAATGAGACGATATTATACACTAATTTTCTAATTTCCTTGCAAAAATATTTTCACTTCCGCCTGGGTTAATTGGAGACCTCTTTATTACTCCCAAGATAATAAATTGACACCTTATCTTATTAACGAATTTCACCTTCATCTTCAATTGAGGTGAAGGTGAATTGGGGAGAAAGCTTTGTTTGTGTTTGAGATTGTCTTAATGAGTGTCTACGCTGAAAAAAGTTACGCCAATTGATACCCTATGATTGAATTTTGCCCCCTCCCCCGAATATTAATATTTTTTAAGGCGTTTGGCCTCAAATAAAAATTATAAAGAGTTATCAGGTTATCCGTTCTCTGAGGTTTTCATCGTGATAAAGAAGAGTATAACGCCGAAAATATTTGGCGCCATGTTAATAGCTCAGCTCGGAACTCCCCAATTTTTGATGAATTTTAAAACAATTGCTGGCACGGCTCGGGTCGTTGAAAAGCATTGAGACGATATTATGGACTAATTTTCTAGTTTCCTTACGAAAATATTTTCACTTCCGCTCGGGTGAACCTCTTTATTACGGCCAAGACAATTTATTGACATCTTATCTTGTTAACGAATTTCACCTTCACCTTCAATTGAGGTGAAGGTGAATTGGGGAGGAAGCTTTATTTGTGTTTGATATTGACTTAAATAGTGCCTACGCTGGAAAAAGTTGCTCCAATTGATACCTTATGATTGAATTTTGTCCCCTCCCCCGAATATTAATAGAGTTTAAGGCATTTGGCATCAAACAAAAATTATGAAAAGTTATCGTTTAACTGTTCTATGAGTGTCTTCATCGTGATAAACAAGAGCATAATGCCGAAAATGTTTGGCGCCACGTTAACAGCTCAGCTCGGAACTCCCCAATTTTTGATGCATTTTAAAATCATTGCTGACATGTCTCGGAGTGTTGAAAAGCAATCAGATGATAATACGGACTAATTGCGTGGCTTCCTTTCAAAAACGAAATATTTTCACTTCCGTCCAGATGAAAAGGGGAGGACCTCTTTTATTACGGCCGAGAAAATATGCAAACATACGCTGAAAAATCACGCGAATTGATACCATATGATTGAATTTAGTCTCTCCTCTGAATATTCATTGAGTTTGAGGCATCTAACATCAAATAAAAATTATAAGAATGTCTTCAGCGGGATAAACAAAAACATAAAACTGAAAATATTTAATGACTCGACTACCGTACTCCTTAATTTTGTATAAGGTTTAAAAACATATCTGCAACGTCTCGAGTCGTTGAAAGCAATGAGACGATATCACAGACTATTTTTTAAGCTTTCTGTGTAAAAGCGAATATTTTCATCTCCCTCAGGGCCTCCCCTTATGCCGCCTTATCTTATTACCGAATTTCACCTTCCCAATTAATATTAATTGAGGTGAAAATCCTCCCCGCTGAGTGTTAAGTAAGTTTTAGGCAAATTGGGGAGATTTAATACTGTTTATTTAAATTTAGAGTGAAAGGGGAAAGCTTGAGATTTACACATTGTTTGATAAACTTCTGACGAATAATTATGAAATGGAGGAGGGCTTGGAGTCGGAGAAACATATAACTCATTGATTTGCTTTAAAGGGTCAAGTGTTTTGGAACTGAAGAATGTGAAACGCTCAGTTTATGAAGAAAAAGTTACATCCCCTTTTATCTCGATGATGTTTGTAGAAAAATGGTTTTCAGCTAGCAAAGCTAGTTCGGCATTTGAAAAAGAACACCTAACCCCTTTTGGAGAACCGAGTGTTGAAACACATTTGAGAGTATTTTGAAATTGAAGAACAAAATACTTTGTCAGTTTGTAAGCAGTTTTAAATAAAAATTAAGATGAGAGACAGAGAGGGAGGAGAGTGGGAGAGAGGAGGTAAAGCTAGATGTGTACATGGCATGATTGTATGAAAAGCCTTGGTAGGAGGAATGTTCGCACCGAGCTCGAAAGGTGCGTGGAGGCTCGATATCAACAACACATTGATGACTTTCAGGAAGAGCTTGGATTTTACATGCTGAAAATTTCGTTGAGCACAATATGTGTTAAATGGTGTGACCTACATGAAATATTTACCCAAGTCAACGAAGAAGGGACTTTTACAATGGGAGGTTGGATTTCACTGAAAGAAGGTTGAGAAGGAATACTTTCGAGTAAACAAACAAATTGCATGTTGGTTTTTAAAATACTTGAGGAAAAAATTATTGAGTCATATCAATTTTTGGAATGGAAGCAGAAGATCTAGTACTGTAAATGAAGAAAAAATATCGTCAATTTTGGAATGAAAGGAATGGGGCAAAAAACTTTTGGGTGGACGATGACGTTCTTCCAGCAATGGGAAACGGAGACATTTTGTCTTTTCAACATTGGGAGAAAAAACCACCACAAATCTAAGGTATGATCTTAGAGTAGGTGTGTTTATCAACACAACCGAACATAATTTAGACGAAAATGGGAAGGAAGAGAGCGGAAGGGTTTAAAATTACTTTAGTCACTGAAGTGTGTTTCTAAGCCTCCACTGCTTTTTGGATATCCGAATGGACGACAAGTCTGTCTATAATCTTTTTCTTGTGTCGGGGGCTTCTAGGTTAAGACCGATGAGCTTCGGATCTTTAATCAAGTTGCTATACCGGTGTTGGTGCATAATGTTTCCGTCTGTGTTTTAGAGATGATGTGTGTTCTTTCGCTTGTATGAATCTATATCTCCTCTTCATAAACTAGACTGGAGATGAAGTCAGCAATTTGTGTTATCACCTTGAGAGGAGCCTATTACCCCAAGTCCATTTCGTCAAATATACATTCCTAGTGTGGTCAGTGTGTTTTTGTTTTCGTCCTTCTGCCGAAGGGTTCAGCCTGTTATTTTTCCTGCTTGTTGTACAGAAAGAACCTCATTATCTGTGCGTTAATCTTCAACTTCCATTTATTAAACTAGTTCTGGGTGCACTATATCATCCGTCGTGTTTTTTTTGCTGCAGATTTCGTTGTTCTGCCCACTGCGACGATGGTGTTTGAAGAATTGTTACGTTGAGGGGTGCCTCTGACATATGTGTTAAAAAGTGCAGGAGACAGGGAGCCATCTTTTGCTTTTCTCTCAGTGAATAATACACATTTGGCTTTAATTTTAAAATGTTGATTTCGTAGAATCGACTGTGAGTTTGGTTATTGTTAGAGGAATATTGGCCATCCTCATTTTTAAGATACCTGTTCGCCACAGTTTATCGTAGGTCACTCAATGTTTAGGAACGCTGCGATGATGTGGAATGAAATGATTTGCTGCTTGCAGGGCTAAGTTTCACTTAACGCTTACCGGTCTGTGATTTGTTAGGATGGCAGGTGCCCAAATGTATTTATTTAAATTTCTATCTAATTTTAATTTCATATTTTGTAAATACGAGTCGGATTTGATTCATACTCATTCTGCGCATCCATTCGCGCACTGTTTAATTTTGTAGAATGTTTAGTGTACGTTCAATTAGAGTATTTAATACGTTTGTTGTATTTTTAATTGTCCTATCGAACTCATTGTTGTTTGCACTCTAACTTGTAAGGTAATCGTTAAGTTACTTTGTCGTTAACTTAAACAACATTTCTTTCGTTTGGAATTGTCGTGATCGCTAAACTTTTATTAAAATTTATATTTAGTCTTTGTATGTAAACTATTGGGAGTGCTCGCCAAGGCTAGTTTTGTGAGTGAGTAGTTAGATTTATTAGGTTTAAACATTAATGAACGTTCTTAATTATTACAATTGTAATGAATGGCGATGAAGATCAGAAGCTTTTTTATTTATATATTGTCGAATATACAGTACATTTGATTTCAATTGTCGCATTCAAATTCCATTCACATGGAAACGAATTATGTTTATTTTGATTAAATATTAATTAGGGTCCTTCAAAAATTATTTGATTATTTAAATCATTTATCGTATGGTGAAATTCTTTTTAGGAATCGTAATGATTATGGCTGTTTTTCGTTTTTCCAGATAACGCCCAGTCTGGTTGATAGTAATAAACAATTACTTCGGCTGTCTCCTCTAAGAATGTGGTCGTTCTTATGCTATTCTCGAACTGACCTTGAAAATGTTCTGCAAGTGTCTCCGCTTCGTCTTTTAAACTGGGCAGGTATTTACCGTCTTAGATTATCGGGGCGTTTAGTTCTTTCTCACTTTTGATGGTTTTGAGGAATCTTCACCCTCGTCTTCGCCGCCCTTGAAGACTTTATGCCAGTATTTCTTTTGAAAAGAACGAAATTTCTATCTTACCTCTCCTTGCAATGGAAAATTGGTCAATGATCCTGGGAAGGTCACATTCTGCATTCTAAATACTCTTTAACCAAAAATGGATATAGTGCGGGGGATTACCATTTACCAATTTAGAAGCAGGCTACGTTACTATAGATAGTATTAAACTTAAGGGGTGAACCAGGATAGAAACAGTTGGGGGAGGGGTAACGATCCAGGAATGCAACATTTGTAGGGTTTCGGCGATGTTTTTGAAACTCAGCGCATTTTCGCTGAAACATTTTGAGAAAGGAGGGATTGAGTTTTATGAAATTCATCATGAAGTATCTTTAAATATCCAAATTAAAGGAATCTACAATATTGTCAGAGATAAAGATAGGAAGATACACTGTTACGTAATTAACACAAATTTAGGTCGCATAATTAACATGTAACGTAATTATAAGTTAGCAATTTATTAGAAGGCACGCTTTTAAATAACAAGTCGCTTGGTAATCTTAGGTCAGGGAAAATTAATGCCTTAGGGCCGACAAAATAGTTTCACTAATAGAATTATGCAAGTGTTTATTAAGTTAATAAACTATCTCTCGGAGAGCTGTTATATGACGCACATTTCAAGGTCACTAATCATTAACTATCCCCCTAAAGCAACTCTTATACAAGTTTCTGATAACTTATTTAAACAATAAGTGGTAATTTTAGAAAATTTATATTGCGGGGAAAATTCAGTAACGCGTTCTGATAAGGTAAGCACGACCTTGTCGATTCAAATTTTCCATTTGCATTTTCACATCTTTGTTTGAAGTTTTGTAATCTAATCTCAGTTACTGATTACTCTTCGTCAATTTTGGCTAGGTAAATAGTCTTAATTACGCTTCTAGGATTTAATTCCGTTTTGACTTATAAAATTTACTACGTGGCATCTGAACTACGGTTCTTTGACGGAAGGGTTTATTGCACAAGGGTGCTATAAAATTTTTCCAAAAAACCCTTACCTGTTCTGAAACACCTAAGGGTTTGTTTAATAGATCAAATTAAGGCGATAGAATACGTTTCACATAAGTGGGTTAGCGCGCATTGAATGTGAGGCCCTGGCAACTTCTTATATGAAACGAACTCTATATGGACACACCTCTTCAGCACTGTGTTGAAGAAGTGTCTTGTATTAAATGTAACACTTAAATAATTTCAAGCCTACATAGCGTTTAGTTGTGATAAAAAGGCAGTGACGTATATATTCATCATAAGCGACAATATGCGCCATGCAATTTTCGCGTTTTTAATTAAGCACCGTAACATGCATAAATCACCTATTACTTCAAAAGTATACCAAATATAAATCAAGCTTTATTTGGTTAAAAAAGCGAAATCAAATACATAAGTGTGAAAATGAATACCTGTTGCTGAAACAGTGTCGATCCCGAAGATAAGCAATGCGTTCCAATTTCGAGACTCATTCCTTGTGGCGCCGATTTTGGAGTGTTCTGGTGTAAGGAAAATCATATTAAAATTGCTACTTTCACTATGTAACTAAATAAAATTTGTCATTGCTTTTTGTGCTTAATAAAGTTGCAAAATGGTTTTTATTGTTTACACATTTATCTGTGAGTAGAGGTGTTTTACTAGAAACTATAACGAAATTTGCTTTAATACCGAAATTCCAACCGGGATGAATTTTCAAATTTTCAATTCCTGAAATTCACTAAAACATTTCATAGGTAAATTCAGATTAGAATCGACGGGAAATGGAACAGACATTTTACGCGAGACCTGAATAAATTTTACTAGGAAAATCAAAACAATCACAATTCTCAAAACTCGATGAATTTCATTAAAAAAAATTACCGAAAAATTTTCTTGGATTACTAGTATAAAATGTTATAAATTTTGAAATTGTAGCGGACTAACAAAATTCCCGGACCCGATGAATTGCTTAATTGCAATATATTCTCAATATTCATTAAGTAATAGGACCTAATTACAGAATTTATCACCACAAATCAAATCAAAAATGCTTTAGCTGATTAATAACGAATATTTTTGTCTGAATGTTCAATTTCCTAAACCCGATGAATTTTTCTTTCAATAAAATTGTGCATTAACGAGGTTCTGTTGATATTTCAATAATCAAATTTTAATCATCAAATATATCTAGCGAGAATTAAAATTTGTTAAATACAATTCCTCGAACCCGGTGAATTTTTTTGAAAAATGCATTTCCGATTTAATTTTAAAGCACGCCAACTTAGATTTTTAAAGATTAAGTAAATAAAACGAGAATTTAACAAGTTGAATGAATTTTAAAGTCCCGTTAAAACAATCATTAATCAATGTTATAAGGAACCGAAATCTAGCTTCATTAGAAAGACGTTTCAAGTTGAAATTGTATCAAACAATAAATTTTCGAATGGTCTGAAATTCGACAGCAGAGGAATTTGATGTTTAAATTATCCCGAAATTTAGTTACATTCAGAAATTGAATTGCAACCGTACAACGCATCAAGTATTTATAAAAAGTTTTGCAGGAATTCAATCCATTTCAGTATAACTGAAATTTAGGCTGTTTACAGTAAGTTCAAAATAATCTTGAGTTCACAATTTAGTGAATTCCAAATTCCCCCAAGTTCAGATGATTATAACTGCATTGAAATAACATAAAACAAACGGTCCCAATTTTTCTGAAGTTGTTTAAAAAAATTAGTTTAAAATGACCCGAAATTCGCGAACTTAAAATTTCTCTTTCTAAGTCAAACTTTCCCAAGCAGGGTTTAGATTTATAATGAAATGAATTATATCATGCAATAAATTCCAAATGACCCGAAATTCAGCCGATTATAGATTTTCAAAAATGTTATATTTAATAATTAAACTAAAATTATGACATCAACCTCTAATTTATATCAATTTTTCATGAAAAAATTTAGAACAATTTTGAATTGTGAAAGGATAAATTTAATTTGATTAAAAAAATTTTATACTAAATAGAAATTGTACAAATGACCCAAATTTCAACTTCACGAAGTGGGCTGTTTTATACCCAATATTCATAGAATTATAACTAACTTTTAATCGAAACTGTGTAAACCAAAATTTGTTCATTATTTTTTTTAAGTAATTTAACTACTTACTAAAAAAATTTCGAAAAATCTGTCTTTATGTTTATAATCAAATTGTATTTGAAAAACAATGCATTTGAAGCTAAATTTATTCTAAGAAACTTTCTAAAATTAGTTTGTATACGCTATAATTAAACTTCAATTATACCTATAAGTTTCAAATGACCCGAAATTCGGGCGATTATATTTCTTTAAGAAAACATATCAAAATGTACAATGATTAAACCGAAACTTCGCGAAATATTAAGTACCAATTTACACAAAATTTACGCTGGTAAATTGAAAATGACCCGAAATTTAGGTAAATATACTCCCTTTACGTTAAATTGTGATATATAGTAAGTTTAAAGCCATTTCTTTAATTGTGTGAAATAACGTACCCGAAATTCGAGTCAAATAAAAACGAATTGGGTCTTTCCCAATTTGGGCTTACGCCAAATTGTTAGGAACTAATTACCTGGGTGTAGGTGACAAGTGACACGATTCCATATAACAACACATACCGGCATGAATGGCAAGAATAAATATAACGAAACTTGGTTGTATGTTAGAAGTCTGAAGACTTTTTCCCTTAATGTTCGATAATGAAATTAAGATTGTGAAATATACAGAATTTTAAAGCAGTATCTTTTAAAGAAAATTGCCTATTAACTGAACAAAAATTGTGTAAACTAATGTGCTGAACATGACCCGAAATCCAAACAAACGTACTTTCTTCATCTTCAATGATGAAATCAAGTTTGTGAAATATAGCGGCTTTAGAGCCGTATTTCTTTGCAATAATTGCTTAATAACTGAATAAAAATCATTGTAAAGTAACATAATGGAATGACCCGAAATTTGGGCAAATTTGCTTTCTTGATATTTAAAAATGAAATTAAGATTGTACAATATAGTGACTTTGAAGCGGATTTTTTAAAGAAAACTGTTTAATAACTGAGTAAAAATAGTACAATAAACA
>JAHWXV010314496.1:0-10651 GCA_024586415.1 Phrixothrix hirtus
ATAGCCGCAATAGTATTCGTACAAATGAGGCGTCGCGCGGTCTAGCGATATAAACCAGTGCGCGAGAAACGAGACAGCGTGCCACCGGAGGCGTGACCAATATGGCAGTGGTACGCAAACGATTTACAACAAATTGAAATAATAAAGAATACTTTGTCTAGAATTACACAAACGGAACTCCAATAATTTACATTTGCCAACGAAATGCATTAAATTAATACGATATTTATAGAGAATTCATATGTGAATTTTAAACCGTTACAGTATATGTATGTGTATATGTATATGTATGTATATATAGTACAAATGTATACATACTAAGAGTGGTATCTATTAAGTAAAAACCTTGTTTTTATGCTAAAGAAATTATTAACTTTCTCAATTAACACAATTTTAAGGAACACAATAAAACTTTCTATTTTAAACGATAATTAGTATGTATTTATTATAAAAAGCTAAGAACAGTCATTAGTGGTACTCTGAAACCGCACGCGTCATACCGAAGCCGTTTGTTCGACTTCGGTCACTGGTTTAAGTTGTATAGTTGATCAACCACTTTTTGTTCAACACAGTAGACCAAGTTAAAAAAGCTCATGCTGAAAACTAATTGCAAATATTTCGAAAATTATGCAATTTAGATACATGATTTATCAGCGTTTATTGTTGCGTATACCAACATATATCTGATAGTAAAGTTATGAATCTTATATCCTGGACACTCTGTATATCCCAGCTTTGCAACAAATTCAGTAATTATTCTATTGGGAAATATAAGTATCCAACATGATTTGTACAATGGTATTCGGTAGGTTTTCTTTGAGTTAAGATTAAACATTATCAATGCAAGAATAATCTAACCGAATGGAGGGCATACGCGTCTCTATTCAGAGGATTGACATAGTTTCAACTGAAATAGAATTTTCATTTTAATTAAAAAGAAGTCAATTCCCAGTAAAATTAGTTTTTGTCATGACTATAAATAAATCACATGGATAAACTTTAGAATAAATGGATGTCTGTTTTCATTACGGATGGACTATGCCAAGGAACTAGATATCTACAGAAGAAGAAATTGAAAATTGATCGATTTACTTTCCATCATGTTTATAAAGGATTTTTTAATTAATAGCGTATTCTTCTCTAATTTATCATTTTATGTTAAACTTTATTTTATTTTAAAACTTATCTAATAAATGATTAATTTCTTTCATGATTATTATTTTCGCTTTATGTAAATAGCGGTATAAATTAAGAACAACTAAATTCTTGATTTGTCCTGCTAATACACCATTTCCTGCAACGTCTTCCACAAATATTGTTATCCTATAGTATAACTTCTCATTCTTGTTTTCGTATCCCCCTTTTTTCGGCCTTTCTGACGGTAAGACGCCAGTGCTTCCACTACGATATTTTTCAACAGCAGAAATACTTGAGCTAATCACGATTTTAGAAAGATGCAGGTTTATACATAACTTTTATTTTCAATTTACAATGCTTCGTGTTATCCTTTGACTTTTTGACTTCTTTGTAATTAGTATTTTAAATTTTCGAAGTCATCTCCGTACATAAGACGGGTAACATGCTAATATTTAATGTTGTTAGTAAATTTGTGTCGGCATTAATCAAAAATTATAAAATTAAATGTGTACAGTGTTGTTGTTAGTTTTAAATATAGCACGAAATATATGCAGCCAAACAACTCAACATAAATTAATCCTAACAAAGAAACATATTTTACAGCATTACCAAAATAGTATATTCTGACAAGGAAAAATTGTAAATCAATTTTATATAAATTTCTCTTAAATTTTTTGTAATTTATATGAGAAAATATTAAATCAAGATATAGTGTTCAAAATACAACAAACCATATACAGATAATTAAAAAAAATACCCTTTAACTTTAATTTAAAAGACTTGTTCCAAATCAATAAATTCAATATAAGGGTAGGAGTGCATCTAATTATAAGATTAATGTAATCACTCTATCGATTTTAATAAAAACTTCTAAACGTAAAAAATACCACTTCAACTTTTAAAGTTTTAAAATCATTGCCAATAAATTCTTTATCAGTCTTTATTAACCGTTTAGAAAAAAAAAATTGAATATTAAGTGTTACTATTACGTGCATTAAGTTTCTCTTCTGTATAACTTTAGGTATTTCTGAATGGCATCCTTGTATATTTATTTTATTGCCGAAGCTTTACAAGTGAAACAAGTATGTACATAAATTCTAGTTTTCAACAGTTTTGAAATTAAATTTTTATTGTTGCAGGGTACATATATTACTTTCAAGGCAAGGAGCCATAGGTTTATTGTATATTTAAATGAAATTGGAGAACCTACTGGAAGTATTATGCAAGAAAAAAATTTAATTTAGGAATTATAGTTATTTTATAATAGGATCTTTCAAAGTATTAAAAATTATTTTACAGCCATTAATTGCAACATTCCAGTGAGGGATAATTTAACAATAAATTTAGAGCTACTTTATTTTGAAGTTAACAGCTACAATTATATACATAATCGTAGCCATACATAAATTTATTATCTTATAAACAGTCTTATGTATCTGCACGTCATAAGTTATTAAACGTTTCTTAAAATGAGTGCACAGGTAATTGGTATCTTTCCGAAATCCAAAAACATCTACAAGTAAATGTGTTAGAAAAAACGTCAATTAAATATTTTAACTATTACTCGGTTTTTCTAGTGTTTCTCTGTGTGGTATTACACTATTTCGTTTTTCGGTATGGTAAGGCACATTTTAAATTCAAAAATTTGACATAATGTTAAATAAAATTTCTTTATTTAGAAAAACTATAAATATACTTACTGAATTTAAATTAAATGTACATGCAACTTTACAGCAAGGGATATTCCGATAAAACAAATTTGGATCGTTAAAAAGTTATAATGCTCATCAGTAATTAAACTTTTAGTATTCTTATTCGAGAATTTTCACTAATAACACTAAACAAAATGAATAGATTCAACATTCCATAAACATTTAATTACTTTAATAAAATTCAGGTTTCACAGAAAAAATTTATAAATAATATTTAGGTCTTTAGCTCTGTCATATTTGCACTACTTTCATAAAACTTTAGTTTAGTTTTGAGGAATTTTGTATAAAGAAGTTTTTTTATGAATCACTTTTAAGTAATCGCCTTTTAAGGAAAGTTTTTATACATTTTCTGGAAGTGGAAGTGTATAAAAAGCCTGAGGATGCTTTGCTGGAAATAAATTTTCAAAAATAAAATGTAAAGTTTTAATTACTTTAAAATTTTTATTGCGTTCAAATTTTATGCAACTAGCGAACGGTAAACAGTTACTAAAACTAGAAAATTGATTTTGATATAAAAATAATTAGACAATTATATTATAAATACACATCTACAAGAAAATAAACACTAAACACGTTGTATCTAAAGAAAAGGTTGTTTTATAAAATTTATAAAAGCGTAGCGCAGTAATATTTTATTAATTATTGGTTGTTAACGGAGAAATAAAGAATTTACTATTTTATCCATTATTTTGTAAGTACGTTGTTTTGTGGTTTGTGGTTGAAAGAGAATATCTACTGAACCAGGGTTAAGTGGGGTAAATATGCAACAAAATATACAACTTTCAACTTTTAGCACACCTAAGGGCGGATTGTACAATATTGGTTTAAGTTAAGTTCTCTAGAACCGAAGCTCAACTATTGTTACCGTTACTGTTAATATAATTGTTTCCATGGAAACACCTTGAGGTTTAGTTGAACTCGCCCTTAAAAACGCAAATTAAAATGTCTGATTTACTACTATCTACAGTTTTATTTGATTTCATTGATTATGCACATCTTTTATTTAAATTAAATAGCAACCAATAATAACTAAAATAAAAAGGTAGTTCAATTTTTAACCCTCATTACTAGAAAGAAACAATCAGATATGAAACCAGTTTATAACCTCCATACTATTCATAACAGTAACATTTTCAGGACAAATATAAGTAGGCAAAAAGGCTGCATTTTCTATATTTATGTACAAAATAAAATAATGGGCAATCGAAAGAGATAAAATAATTCAATAATGCTTAATTAAGGTTGAAAAATAGTTTATTAATTTGCATTAAATAATAAATGTTCATGTACAGCTGAATAATACCAAACTTGGCAAAAATACAAAAAATGAATAATACACATTTATTTAAAAATTAAAATAATCTGAATCAAAAGTTAGCGCATAAATAATTATTTTTCAACCAAAGATTCCAGTTTTGAAAAAACGTATTTCATCCTGTCTTTTTTAACTATTTATAACATTGGAAGAATACCTAAAATAGCTGTGTGATCAACCACCGAAATACCTTTTCCATTAATTTAATGCGCACTTATCACTATCGAAACTCTTCAATTCCATTACTTCAACGTTATCTTAATATATAAGGTGATATAATGGGAATCCTTGTAATTTTCAAAAACTTTGGTTCTGCCTTAAAAATAGAGTTTTTCGAAATTTTATCATAAAATCGTTGTTGTAAAATTTTCTAAAATTTTACTATTAGAATACGCATTGCTAAGCTGTTTACTACACTCACGTCAATGTAATTGATACCCCGACCTTGACTCAACAAACTTATGTTGGTTTTTTCAATTGAGATCATATATTTTTCTATTTAGGTGTACTTGAAACTTTACCACTAACCAACTTCCTTTTGTCGTATTTTAAATTTTAAAAATCAGTTTACTTTGCAATTAATAAATAGGATAAATTGTAAATACGTATATATTTTCTTATTATAACTACTTACCTAATAAGGTTTAACGCTATTACATGGATCTCCCAACTTAATGGTCACTTAAAATGGGTTTGAAGTTTACGCGAATATTAAACAATCTAAAGAAACTTCTATTCGTTTGTCACAGTTTCCCGTACAACTCTAAATTTAATACTCCTTGCGATTTTTTATTGAACACTCTCAGTGTACAGCCTAAACCAGCAGAATGTTGCACAAGTTCATCGGATAGTAATGTTTGTCTGTTTCTCTTACAATGTTAAATTGTACTTATTGAAATAGTTTACAAGAGACCATTAAGACACAAATTTCATTTCTAGCTTTACAGTTTTTATACAAATAATGGAAACATTTATAAATAAACTTCTGTAAACCCCAAAGACTATTTTACATAACCCCTAAGAAGACGCTTTCTTGTCGATTGTTCACATTATTTGCATAATAAAATACATATTTCTGGGTGACGCGTTTATATCTGCTGTATATCATGTTCAATTTTCAAATAATCTCTAAATATAATTTTGTTTAAATAAATTAATGTTGATACAAAGAAAAATTGATGTTTTCTTATATCAAATTGATAAAGAAGTGCCTATTATGGGATTATCGCGCTTTAAGGAATTATATAGTCTTTTTTACATCACAACAATTTAAAATACAAGATTGAAAGAAATGTCAACGTACGATCAAATTTCTATATCATACCGGTCACGACGCTAAGCAACAAAACAAAAGGTACCTTGAATGAATTACTACGAAAACCGAACAGGAGCGAACTTAATTTATGCTATAACTTCCAATTGATTTTTACGGAAAAATATAATATTTTACCTACTTTTTTAATTGAAAAGATGTCTACGAATCTTCCTCTAACTGCCATTAAAAGGATATTTATTATATTAGATTCGCCTTGTATATTAAAAATAGTTTACATATATTTGTATGAAAAGGCATTTCCCTTCACGCCTTTAAATTATACTAGAAAATAGTTCCCAATTTCTATTTCAGTCTTGACATTACATGGTTCACTTTTGCTATTTCCGATTAACCGAACTATTTCATTATTATCAACATTTTTGGAAATACTTTTTTCTCAAAACTCTCCGATGCAGGATTATTTTGTCATGCTTTCTTAGTTTTCCTGATAATTTATCTATGGTAGCATTGTGTCCAATGAATTTTTCACTAGTAATAGCTTCTCCATACGGCTTGATTTCGTTCATCTTTTTGCAGAATACTTAGAATTTCCTATTTTCTTAAACAGTAAACTTTCGAATGATGTATCTGCATCCTGAGAACGATTAGGGGGAGGTTCTAAGTTGTAGAGACGTTTTAAGCTAGCTTGTCACTAATTTCTTAATTTGAAATACCTGGAGTACCTCGGATATCATCTATATGGCCAGTTGCCTCAATTCCATTGCTTTATATTTCATATTTGCTCTTTGAACGTTAGAGTTCAAGATTTTCACTAGTAAACCTTGAGAGTATTGATATCTTTTTACGCGATATATTCCAGTAGAAGCAAATCCATTTAAGATGGATTTAACTTTATATCTTCATTACGCACCGCATAGTAAATCAACAAACGATGATTTTCTCAGTACCATGACATTTTTAGCAGATGAAAAAAGGTTGTAATAAATATGTAGTATGCAGAGGGAGTTTTAAAATAGCTGTGCTTTCCTCTTTCGCCTTCTAATTATGCCAATATTGAGGTGAGACAGACGTACGTCAAATATTAATAATAATAGCCTTTCTTTCGCAATCATGCAAAATTTGTATAAGCGATCTTGAAATACTTCAGCTGATATATAACCTTTTGCAGAACACCAATAAATATATTTGGAAGATCATTTTCCCTTTCCAAGACGGTCACAGTTTTGTTTCTTGAAACACGATTGGGGGTGGCTTAAGTATTACTGCTGTAGAAACACGTTAAAGCTAAACTATTTTCTCTACCATAGCCCAGAATTTTTCTATGAAATTGTTTTCCTTTTTAACTTTCAGTTCCACCTTCAGATGGATCAAAACTAAATGCAGATTAGCCAAATTCCAAATGTGTTCCAATATATCTTTCAAATTTAAATAAGTTTCCTATTCATTCAATATATAAAAATTATATATTATGAACGGATTTGTAATCCTGTTTCTTCTTACAGCCTCTAGAGGTTTTGGTTATGTTAATTATAAATTGTACCATCTTACGTATTCTCAAAACTAGTCGATTGCAGGCCCATTTTTTCCAAAAAACGTTTTTAATTTATTAATTTTAACATATTCACTTACAAAAATTATCGCATCTTCTTTATTTAGAGGCAATCCCCACTTTACCATTATTTTTAGTTATCTGCCAAACATGTTCTTCCGTTTTTCTTAAGGCAGTTTTCTTCCTTATATGCCTTGATCTTTAATGTGCGCTTTGTCATATAAAAATGTTAGGTCTATAGCATATCGCGTACTCGTTCCGCGAAATGTTCGGTTTTTATTTATAACATCTTGCATTGTTGCAATACCGCTTTCTTTTGGATACCCAACGCCTTTTTTTAATAATTACTGGGTATTGATAGACTAAATTATAAGAAGCTTTCATAGTGAAGGTAAAGTTTGCACTGAGTGACTTTTCAATACGGAGCACAATATTACTGTTACATTTTGCACAGGCTTGCATAAAATCGTTTCATATTTTCCCACGTGTTGTTTCACTTTTTTTCTAAATGCCATCTCACTTTTTCTCAAAATTTAAATTGCTATTTTATAAAAATTAATTAGCAAAAACATTACACCTACTAAACATTATAATTTATGATCTATTTGTTCCCTACAAAATTGCAATTTATTTTGCAGTTATGCAACAAGTTGTGAAATTGAAGTTCTATATTTTCACGCCAATTTCCAAAATACCTAATTGGCAGTATAAAATTTACAACTCTTCTTTTACATCGTCTTTACAAAACTACAGAAGCAGTTCTTTAAATTTTTCAGAAAAAAAGAAAAGGCGAGAACCTTAAAAGAAAAATGGAAACTAATGCACTGCTCTAAATAGCCTAAACAATTACAATATCTCAATAAAAGACGCAAGCTATTGAATCACAATAAAGAAAATAGTCAGCAATGCAAGATATTTAGCTCTTACTAATTCAAATGAGTTTGTAGTTTGATCTAGATATTCAGCGCAACCGGTATTTATCATAATAAAAGGAAACCATTTTGCTTAAAAATTCAATTTGGATTGACACATAAACAGATATGTGCTGATTTTGTCCCTATATAGATTAAATTCACAAATTCATAAGGCGTGGAATAGTCAAAATGGGTTTGACTGGCGTTTTCTGTGGAATATCTGGTGGTACCGGAAACACTATTCCAACTGCCTTTATTTTCCCTAGTGTTATAAATGATACAGAATTTCTTTAAATGGTATCAACTGAGAGTATCAGCTTAGTAAAAATGGATGACAGGACAGTTATTTCTGGATGATATAGAACATATTGTCAACGATCCCTTTTCCTTTTCAAATACTACGCTTTGATACGTAACTGTGCGTTTGAATACATTAAAATGCTCCTTTCTAAATTAAGTCAGAGCCGCTTAAATATCAATAATCATTTAAAACCAAATCCCCCTCTATTTTTATTTTCAAATAATTTATAGAGATCCCTTGCATAAGTTGAATTATTCGTTTAATTGTTAGGAATCTATCTCGCGTAATCCTGCTTATTTGGAAATAATTCGTAAGGAGTCTTTATGCTTCATTAAATGCATTCTGGAAGTTCAGTTTATAAAACTTAATTTCACTTGTGTAAATAATAAATTTAGAGGAGTCAGTCATATTAATATTTCTTCAAATATTAAGTCCAAAGTCTTGACAGCAGCAATTCTATTAACAGAAACAAATCCGGCGCGAGACGTATGGTATATGTAAAAACATACGTTCTAGCAAGAGGCAGGCCAACAAATTACAGGCACCCCACGTGAAGAAGCATAGCGCAATTGGCAACCTTGTTTTGCGACCCGGCGAGAGATAGATTAAATAAACACTTCGGATATACTCATCCTCGAATGTGAATGGATTGTTTTTTTAACTTTGCGTCGTTTTTTTTTGGTAACAGACATTTAAGAGTCCGCAAAAGAATGTAGAAGAGCAACAAATTAAATAAGGAAGATAGTTGAACTGTCTGTTGTAGTACCCGTATTATTGGTGTGCGACTCAAAGCTTGAGTTGGACTAATCCTAAACCATAAAAAACGCTACGCCTGAGGAGGTTGCTTCAAATTTCACACCAAGATTGGCGAATCCAACGGGAGACTGTGTCGTATATCCTGGTCTTATCCAGAACAAACCAGTTTTAGCTAATTTAACAAAAGAATTCCATTGGACAACTGCAAACCTTTACTTCTTCCTTTAAGGTATGAACGTTATTTACTTCTTCCTTTAAGGTATGTACGTTATTTACTTCTTCCTTTAATGTATGGGCGTTATTTACTATCAATTATGTCGTCCGCTTCCACACCTGAGTTCTCTTGTGTCTTTAATGTATCAAAAAAACTATACACTTAATTCCTCTAGAACTGGGGTAATTATGGTACTGACTAATTTAAGATGATTACAGTTTAAATAGTATCTACACTCCTCAGTAAACGGTTATGGACTTAACCGTGTGCATTGGTGAAGTTAACCTATTTAATTTCGTTGATTAACGAGTTTAATTGTATTACCGGAATTATTAATTGTTTAATGTAACCTTATTATAATCGACTTGCGTCTTAGCACTTTTCAAACCATATTATACTGTCACTCACAACCCATCGTGACTGAATTAAAGCCCGAGGTATCTTTATTTCAATTGTAAACTAATTGATACCGGAAGGTAATGACTATAACCATTCTGACCTAACAATCATCCGTACGAGATCTTTCCGCATCTTTGAATAACAGAGATCAGCGTATCTTGTTATTGTTTATCGTATCTTAGTAATAGAAATTATTGTCTGACTTATGTTTCTTTATCTGTATATTCTATTTATGAATCCCAGTTATTCGTTTTCATAAATGTAATAATTTTACTAGTCGATTTATTGTCTTTTTTATCACAAATAAATGCAGTAAGTCACCAGTTACATGAGACACGAGGTAAAAACGAAGAGATTTCCTCACCAGTAATTAATGAAAAGGTCTAATTCAGATTTTATTGAACTCAACTTACGAAATACAAGTGTATAGGAAATGTTGAAATATTAATTAGTTTATATTTAGTCATACATCGGGTGATTTAAAAAGAATTCCACCATCACATTCCAAACATCGCTTTAGGTTCGTTTCTTGGACATTAATGATTATTAAGTGTCATCTTAACGATTATTACGTTATATTCATATTTAGAAAGAGTCAAAAGGACTACTTCTTGTTTACTAATTTATCGAACTGTGTCCATTTTATTAATGCATTAATTTCATTAACCTTATTTAACAATCCAAACTGTGCTACTTCCTGGAGAACCCTGATTTTCGCATCAGACAGTTTTATCTATCATCTTATACAAAGGATGCTTCGTCACTCTTGGCAACTGTGACTGGAATCAGTGGCGCCTGCGATTCTCATTTTAGACTTAACTATATGGCGTTCAAACACTTATTTCGTTGGCCTAGGCCCAACGCCACTGTCAGCTAGCTGATTTCAGCTGTTGAATATATTAATGTACACCCATTTTAATAGCCGGCTAAAGTTTATGTTCAATGACTATAAAATTGTAAATCCTGGAAATACTCAATCAATATACTGGGTGTCCCATTTATCTTGAGACAACGAAATAGTTTAAAAAGTAAGGGTTGTACGAAAAAATGTCCCAAATAAAATATAAAATATTTCGTT
>JAHWXV010314579.1:0-23646 GCA_024586415.1 Phrixothrix hirtus
CTTAAACTATTAAATAAAATGAAAAAAGTATGACAATAGCCACATTAGTAAAAACCATTTTTGATATGCGAAGTTCTCTTATTTTCCATAGTGCACCGGCTGCACATCGTCAAGGTGGCAAAATGTAAATTTCAGTAAAAGACATCCGAAAGTACAATTTTACCAAATTTCAAAACTCCGCGATTCAATTCCTGTAGAGATGCTTTGCAGCTCCCTGGCGACTGAGCTATTGTTACGAACCATACACTTACCAAACACTGTTCCATAAATAACATATACAAAAGCATAGTGAGTCAAGACCTACATGTACCTTGTTAAGCTATAATTATAAAATATTTATGGAAAGTTAAATATTTCAATATAAATTCGACAATTCCTACACATTTCATCATCGCCATATTTGTTTGTTTAATTTTTTATCAATGCCATTTTATGCTTTATTCATAAATCTGAAGTTCAAAAATCAAAGTAGAATATTTATTTTAAAAATTTAGTTATTGGTACGTAAAAACTGCGCGAAAGCATAGCGTTCACCTAAAAAGTATGACGTTCACATCAGATTATATCAGAAACTATCAGAGATATAGAAAAAGTTTATAGTGCCTTTTGTGTGGTACATATCTGGTTTTTGAGATATTTACGAAAAACCGAACGGAGGCACCTATTTTCCTAGATGGTGGCTCGAACTGATCTCAGATTTCGCAACGATTTCGGTGTAATCTCTAGATGCCATTAAACAAGTGTGCAAAATTTCAAAATTTATTTCGTTTGAAAATCCTATTTTGACTGGACGTTTCTGACATTATTAGCTGACACGATAAAAAATCTCAAAATCATGTATTACACACTCCTTAATCTTAAATTTTAGGCAATATTAAAATTCTGTTTTGTATTTATAATATTGATGAAAATTATTTTTGCTCAAATTTGACTATTTAAATTATTCTAAATATTGTACATAGGTATATATACTTTTAAATGAATTACACTCACAAATAGTATTATTGTAGGTACATAATTCTATTTTTAGCATCTGATAATCGTAGCATATAAAAATTGCAACACAGAGGTATAAATCTTAAGTTACAATACTTCTTAAGGCAAGTAATCCAACGATGGATATGAATCACATTAAATTCCCAAGCAGCAGTCACCTGAAACATGTAAAATAAATAAAACACAATTTAACATTTGCATATATTTTTATTGAACACAACAAGTCAAATCCAACTGTAAATATTGTTGTAACTGTTAGAATGAAACACATTAAATCAGTGAAGTTTGTTTTTCACGCTACAAGTATCAAAAGATTTTTGAGAGAGAGAATTATTGGAATACCCATAATCAAGGCAGGCACAAAGTTTTGAACTCACATTAGGTTTTAAAACATTGTTATGGAAAATAATTTACTACAGGGCATATAGTCAATATCTACACTTAATTACTACACTTCCAGTATAGGATCTTTATTGTTAATAATTAAATTTTTTTTACAATTTTAAGCTAGATTTACGCCAATTTTGATCTCCGATTTTCTTATTACTATCACCACCATTCATTGAAACAAAAAGTCCTCTGTTTTACCTAATCTAAATTTTGTAATAAAAGGGAACATTGTTATGCCATTTTTAGGTATAAAGCACAGAATTCATAATAGAATATAATGAAAAAATAACGGTTGTTGTAGAAAAAATTACGTACGTATCATAAACGCTTGTTGGCTATTTTTGTAAGACTTGTGAAACAACGTAATAAATTGGGCAAAATAAGTTATGATCCAGGTCAAATAAACGAAAGTGAAACTTCTGAAGAAGGATTCTTAACATAATGGAAAGAGCTCATTTAACCATATTTAATTAAAGTAGCCAGATAAACTTTGAAAATATAAAATTAAGGTTAGAACTAATTTCTAAGGCAAAATAGTAATCCATAATACTATTAGTTTGTAATTTGTGGTTCTATTAAGTGAAAAATAAAATAATGTTGCTCCACTTGAAGAAAAGGGACCTCTCAACAGCATTGTCATATAATTTGAATTAACTAAAACTTTCGTTTCCTTTTGGCTCTAAACACACTTGTCGGGAGGCCCCCTTTTTTCAGGCAGCACGAAACGGTTCGATTTTAAATTCTAACGGAGTCACTGACTTATAGTCGATAAAATATTTTATGTCGAGCCAGTTTACCATGACACAATAAATAGGTACACAATAAGGATAAAATAAAGTTTATAAGTGCCAAAATAACAATAAACGAGAATATTTATAAATAATAAGCAGGAGAAAGAAAAGAAGTTTCAATTCAATGCCATGAGTATAAATCAAATTTTTGGGTATATGTGACAATATATTGAAATATTTAGTAATTCAAAATACTGTACTAACGCGCGTAATTTGAATTTTAAATAAATAATATTCCGGCATAGGTGAAAAGTTGTACAAATATAATCTGGCTGGTCGCCACAAAATCGTATAACCTAACAAAATTGTTTGCGCATTTTCAAATGCGCCTATAAGGAAGTCTTGCATCTTCGCATAGCGTGCCGAGTCTATCCCGTGCTGATGATCCCAAACAGGGATGAAATCACGATACACATGTGGCCTTAGTGCGATAATTGAAAAAGCAAGTCTTTGTTCGCTTGTCTACAATTTTGTTAGGTTATGCGATTTTTATGGTAACTAGCCATGTAGATGTTCATTTATTAAGATTGCATTTGTAGAGCGCGTTAGTTAACACTTAGTAATTTAGATTATCATTATTGTACTTAATGACGCAACTCCCTGGTTTATTGTCTTTAGATGATAAAATATTTTAAATTTTTTGTTATGAATTACCGTCACTGAAGTTAATTGATTGAACTTTTCATGAAATATTTGATACCGATTAGTTAAACACGTCCGGACAGGTAATGATCAGGTTTAGACTTGACTGATATGCCCTGGTACACTAATTTTGCTTTTAGGACAACATAAATATAAAATTTTGTAAGTTATCATATACGTACACCTTTTAAGCCACGACTTAAATTAATATTTTTATACAAAATAGCTGGTGTTTAAAGGACGTGCATGTCAAATGCGCAAAAATTATAAATTCTACTATATTCCCACATTATTTTACACAAATTTCTGCCATTTCTGCTAGTTTGTTAACATAGCATGATTTTACAGCTAAGATGTCAACTTAGCTAATAAAATACGTATTCAGATAATCTAAACAAAGTTACAGTTATGAGCGATATTTGTAAAAACGTTTTATATTAAGCTCACTATTTAAATTCTTAATCACAAGTTATTTCGACCCGCTAATCTACAAGTATTAGCTTTATGAGTATGACAATTTTCTTGCCAAAATAAAACTTCTCTTGAGTAACTTCTAACAACTGCACTCTTATTTCTATAAGCAGTAAATTCTCATTGTACGTTTCTGTTACAATGAAATTTTAGAGCATGTTTTATTTTATAACAATTTACTTTTAATTCTTGATTCGGCTTGTCTAAATACGCACTTCCTATGAATTAAAAATAAACATTACTTAACCAAATTCATGTTTAGATTTTAATGTCAGGAGTAAATTGAACTTGAGTATTTTAACACCCAATCTTCACCTATGCTACTTGTGACATTTAAAAAATACTGAGGATATGTTGCAAAAATGAATGCAATGTGCGTTCGCAAATACCTTTTGGTTTACACTTATAAACTTTATTATTTGTCTCTTGGCATTAGAACACTACATTGACAATCTATTAACATGTTTTAAACATATTAATAGACTGTTGCAAGATATGAAAAATAGTAACTTTACTAGCCTAATAAATTTTAAAGTTGATAATTTCAGGATCAAAGCACATTATTTATATAACTATAAAGTCCTTTTAATACTAATCTTCAATTCTACTATATTGAGTACAGAGCTGTAAACATAATCAAATTATCAAGAGCAGCGGATTTATTTTTAAATAAATTAACATCTAAAGTAACAATAACTATTTGTTTAAAATAATTATAATTATACATTTCTACATACATGTTGTGTGTGTATGTATGTACCAAATGATTCAGAAACGTTGTTGGCTGTTTGAATTTGGCGCGCTGCCATCTTGGTTATTTTGTTTAAGATCTTATGCGCTTGTGTCTTTATATTGTTGTGTGTGTTTTACTGCAAGGTTTTTGTAATAAATATTTTTTAATTCTATTTTAGAATAATCATCCAATAATACATATACGAGGGGAGATTAAAATAAAATCTACCTAGTCATGTGTTAAGTTTCATATCTTAACAGAAATCAGAGATGAGAGATACATAGGGAATAGATAAAATGTAAAATTTATATCTTAAATGTAGCAAGGCCTTAAGGTAGAAATAAGTTTAAAAAATGTATTTCAAACATATACATATAAGTAACACCTAGAAAAGGGAAATATTGAAAATCAAATTCATAAGTGAAAGGTCATATTACAGTTCAAATATCTAGGTGATATAAAGAGCATAGATTGTAAAAATCGACTAAGCATATCAGCACGAACGCAATAATTACAATGCAACTAAGTCTATCAGCAAAACCTTCTGTGCAATTCCTTTACGTAATAAACTTATATTATAAACAGAAAAGCCCAAAATTAAGATTAAACATGAATAAAATAATAAGGACAACACAGACTGTAAATTATAGAAGTTACAGAAATACCTAAGGTGATAAGACTCTTAAAAAACAAATTAAATTAAGTTAAGATTAGAAAATAGCTATTTGATGTAATAGACAATATATAATTGTTACAAAACTACCAGACAGCAAAACCCTGGACTTTAAACCAACTACGTAATACAATGTCACGCCAAACATATATATGTATATAAACATGTCATTTAGAGAAAATAAACGAGTGGTAAATCTGAGTTTTACTTGATCACTGCGACTCCTTTTCAAGGTTCTAAACCTATAATTAGGAGGGTTGCGGCTGACTATCCCCTTGAAAGCATCGAACCGTCTAGAGGGATTAATATACACTCCTTGAAAGATCCAAACCTTTTTTTTGAATAACAGTGTAGTTGAGACTGGCTTCTCCTTTCAAAGGGCGAGTTCTTTCCTCATAAAACGCAAAGTTGCAGACAGAAAACAAGCTCTGTATCACCATGAAACACTCGTATTGCCGTAACAAATCGGTTAGTGTTACGTTACTGTAACCTTTAATAAGTTTCTATCAAGTTGTGTCTAAACCAAATCATTTTGTGGTTTCTGTGAAGTTATAAACACGTGAAATGTGTAATTTAAGACTAGACCATAGAAGCGTGATAAATTTTTTGGCGTAAGAATGCAATCGGTCAAATTATACACGAACGTACGACTGCTATATAGGGTTAAAAATATTCAAATTCTGGGCAAATCAGTTCAAATGGAGCAGAGAATCTATTCGCGGTAAACCAGAAAGTGGACGACATGCGGAGACAAAGGCGAAGAAAATATCAAGAAATTTAAAGAGGGGGCAATGGATCGATATATCTAAGTTTAAGTTATCTCAAATGAAATATGAATTTGCAAAACATTAATTTTGACAATTTGCATGAAAATGTGGGAATAACTAAAGTGTTAGCGCGCTAGATTCTACGAATTCTGACTCCTGAACAAAAGTTGTGTAGGCAAGAACTTTGCGAAAAAGACTTACTAGTTTTATCTCGTGACGAAGGCCCTTTTTCCTAAGTTATAAAGATAATGAGACGTAAGTGTTCCACTGAGATCCCCAACAAAACAAGATTCAATGCAATGAGTCGTTGAAATATCGTCATCGCCCAGAAAACGAAAAACACAGGTATCTGCAGGGAAACTAATGGTGACAATTTTTTAGGTTGAGTATTGCAGAAGAGGTCTATAATTACCGCAGATGTCTATTGCTATACGCAATAATTGTTTCCAAAAAACTATTGCTGCACGACAGTTGCCGAGTTCATCAGACTCAGAAACTTCAGGAAGAAATCAATTTTGTTGAATAACGACACTCCCCTTACAGCTCTGGTCTAGCTTCGTTGAAGCGTTACCTTTTTCCTAAACTGAAGAAACACTTGCGAGGACATAGGTCTTCTTCAGATGAAGACGCCATTTCCTAGTTTTTTGAGGAATTACGGAAAGAATCCGTTTGGAGGGTAACGCGTTAGTGGAGAAGCGTTGGACTAAGTCTTTTCTTTCCTTGTAAAGAAATTTTATTTTAATCTCACCTCGTAATAGTTTTCTGAAGGTACAGTTTTATAATTCAGATGGAACCCTATGGAAAGATTTTTTTATTATATTAGCATTAACTTTGCTAAGTTTTTATTAAGGATCGTAAAATGAAAATATACTCTCCAAAATATTTATTCTGCAAAATACGAATAAGAGCGCAAGTAAAGAATCAACGGCAGCGGGTAATAATTTTTCCGACGAAGAATTAGCAGTCTCTTTAAGATACCACAAAGGAATGATTAACATAATAGCAGATAAGGATCGACATTGACAATAAATACCTCCAAGTTTTCGTTATTTTTTATGAGGGGAAGAGTATTGTAGCCATCATTATCTTGTATAACAATTTAATAATATTATTCCAAATTAATAATTGTATTTCCAATTTTAAATAAAAATTTATTAATCATAGGCCTGGTTTATCTGCAGCGAAATATTTTTATTTAGATGGTAGTAAAGCTGTGTGAAGCATTTGATACTTATTTTCCTTCACGTAGTAGTATATTACGATACAAGGTCGATAAACAGGATCCAAAGTGTTAAATTTTGCTAATTTTCAAAACCTATTGTACTAACACACTTAAAGGTCATGCGTTGTACACTATTTTTTGCGCTAACGGCAACTATCAACCAAGTATGACAATTTGATATCAAACATTTACTTCTTTTCATAACAGTACTAATACAGTACTATAACATGCATTGCTACGTAATCGTGGCATTACTATAATAGTGACTACAGTTCAGGAAATATATCAGAACCTGACAATCAACATAATCCGTAAATTTATGAAAATAGGTTGTAGCGCAAAGAAACTGTAAAGTTCACGTCTGCCTTTAATACACCTAAATCAGGATATCAAAATACATCTTATAAGTTGTATTGGAGGGAAACGATCATGCCATAACTATAGGATAGTTTCATTCAGCCTTTTAAGTAAATCAATCTACCTATTAACCATTTTTAGTATTTTATTCCAAATTTATACGCTATGGAAACATACCGTTTATTTTATTAATTAAATCATTATTCAAACACCCGGGCGGTTATAAATTGCTTTGTGAATATTTACCTAAAGAAATGTCCAATAAATTCGTCTTTAAATATAAATTTTATTACTCTTAAAATTGTAACTCTCATTATAAAATTAAAAAGCATTCTTATATTGTAAAACAATTTTTTATTCGATACACAACACGCTCAATTTATTAGGGCAATTATTTTATTTCTCTAAAAGAGTGTAAATTCAGATAATCTACAGTTTCATAAGTAGTATTTATTTTAAGTTCTCTAGATCGGCGTACCCAAACGGCCGGTTCGGGATACACTATATTGACGAACTGGTAATTACCGTACGATCGCCGTTGAACTTTGCACATCAGTGTAAAATTTATAGCTGGCATCAAATTCAAACAGGCGACAATCTTTTCGAATCTCCCGGTACATAAAGTAATTACGTTTTCTCGAATTTTCCCGAAATCAGTAGCGAACATCTAAAAGATAATCTTGAATCTTTACAGCTCTGGTTCTAACAAAAATTAATGCATTAAGTAGTGGCGCTTCTTAATCGGGTTTTACCAGCTAGTCGATCCGATTGTTAAAACTATGCTGGCTACCGGATCCTTCTACTTTACATACAGATGTTTTAACATTAGTATTTAATTTAAGACATTTTAAACAACTGGCAATACTAAAGAGAGGAATTTGTTGTTCCCCTTGTACAATTTCTAAGCGCAAACCTGAAATGTATGTAATTTAAAACTGGAAACTATATAAAAAATAATCTATGTTGATATTTGGCGATCTCTTGTGTATTTTAATAAACTTCAAATTTTTTAAAAAACTTATTGTACCTACTAAATCGGTTAACTCTAATTTCGCATTTAAAACTCGTACAATCTACATACTATAAAATCTTCTACAGGGATGTAAAACAATATATACCAAGTATCACGTTTTAATCAACGCGCATTATTGAAATGCTGTTCTATAGTCTTACATGGTATCGACCGAGACATATTTTAATAAAATAATGCGTGGAGGCAAAAATCTTACAAAAGTATTACCTTCGCCATGTTGACTGTTATTTAAAGGTAGAACCCAAGAAGGAGAAAAAAGATGGCTACGGGTATAAACTTTGTATCTCATAAAGTTTTGCGAGTAGAACACTTGAAACATCGCTCACTACGTCCGATCGTTCCTGCCATATATCACATGTCGTGCGATGATGACGCACGCTACGTACCTCGTTTGTTTCGATTCGATTGATTGCCAAACACAATTAGTTTGATCTCCAGTGCACTATTCTTAAGGAGTTTTATATCTTAACTTCAAAATGGACTGAAATATCGAGATGAAACAAAAATTCAGTAATGCCAGAAATGTAATCAATAAGATATGTGCAAGCTTCGTCAATATTTATTTAGTACTTTTTGAGTTTAAACGGAACAAATAGATAGACAAAGTTTTAAAACTATAAGCTGTAATTAAGTGTCATGAAAATAGCATAATACATTAATTAAAAAGTAAATACTTCGAAATCACAGACAAACACTTTATTTTTATTTGTATATCTAAATTTATTATTATTATAACAGCATATCCGGTCCTTGAGCTTCCGTATCCGGAGCGTGCAGCTACTGTTAGAACGTGCATGAAGAGAATAATATTTTAAACTCATCTTTTCTCTTTGACCTTTGAAAAGCGTGGTGTCTAACGTTTCGTGGTAGTAATGAGTAGAATTACGGATTTTAACGAAATTAACCTTCATTTCATTTAGTACACTGACCCAAGAGGAATTTTTGTCATAAAACTTTACGGCCTGGTACATAGTTCGATCTGTTACTACTAAAATTTGTCTACTATGAATAATCGTTAAATCTGACGAGTGGTTTATTATTGATAAGTTTGAATACAGGCATCTGCGTTTGTTTTTAGAATAGAAATTGAACGTTGCTTTAACGGCAGCGGAAATTTTTCATGGGACGAAAAATGCACTGAGCGAAACTATACTTTCGTTTACAACTCTAAACAAATTGGATGCAGAGCTTGAACCTAACAGACGCCCAAAGGCTGCAACAAAACTAGAGATTATCCAAGGAGAACACGATATTGCTTCGGTGGATTGCAGATTGAACTTTCCTAAAATTACTAAGGATATGGGCATGCTAGATGAATAGGAATTTCAAATCTTCACCAGATAATTACATAGAAGAAACTATCTACAAAACAAGTATGGCCTCTCCTAGAAAATGAAGATCATTTAAACCGGTTTAGTAAGGTCACCACAAACATTTTCCGTCAATTTATAATCACAGGTTCGCTAGACATACATGAGGCAAAACAACAATCGAATCGTTGCAAAAAGAAGTTGTTCATTATTTTTTTCCAACGTACCAAACGGCAATGGGCTGTATGCTAACATTTTGAATGTACTGAATCAAAACGATTGTAAAAACAACTGAGTTAATAAAAGAAAAAATATTTTTCATCAGGACATAGCCATTCTGATAGAAGCGTCGTTCCCACGACAAGTTACTAAAATAAAGAGTTCTGCCCAACCGAATCGTTCGACTTCCGTCTAAATCGGAAGAAATTTCTTGGTGGTAAATAAGGAATTTCAAGCGGAAGTTAATGATTGCCAAAAATGATTTTTAGAATGGGATAAAGGTGCTGGAGTATCACTGATCAAAGTATAGTTCGTGTGATACTGTGCAGCCTCGTAAATCGAAATTCTAACGGGATCTTCATTTATTGAATTGTCAATAAAAAGGCCCTTACACAGGTGGTCTTTATATTAGAATCGTGTGTGGAAATGTGAATTACTTTATACAGAAATAAAACTAAAACAAGACTTAACCACAACAATAAACCATACAATACAATATAAAATAAAGTAAAATTTTATGTGATTCAAACCAAAATATATTTGTTCAGGCTAATTTTCTTGGTTTGCATAACACGAAGACATTTCAGTTTTGCGCTTAAAGTTAAATTGTTTTAAGCCGAGCTTACAAACTGGCTTCGAAATGTTTAGATTAATACCAGTGGCTTTAAATGATTAAAATTATATTCTTTAATATGGCGTACAAAAATATAGTGATAGCTAATTTTAACTATAGTTGTTCAATAACAGAATTATATCTTTCATACATAACAATTATTTAAACCAACAATTTGGTTAGTAATCTGTCATGAACGACAAAGATGTATGTATTTGAGCTCTCAACTGAAGAACCGACAAATAATCGGTTTAATAAATAGTCGAATGAATTTTATTCTAAAGTTGGATAAGAACTAAAATATTATCTAACTTGCTAACTTGCTAACTTTGTAATAGGCAAGATATTTAATTAGCTAAAACTTACTTGTAGAATGTAAACTTTGTATAATGAGTTTATGAATTACTATTGATAGCATCTATATGAAGAAAGATATATACATTGTGCATTTATTTTGATAAACTAAGTTTAGAACGATCCCAGGTCAGATGGTCCAAACTTGAACCTTTTCGGCGACCACGCACCAACTAGAATGGTCATAGTAAGATGAAATAATATGCAAATTCTGTACATATTTTTCTATTAATTGGTCCAATTCGCCTTCTCTAAATACATGATAATATCTATGATACGTAATAGCGCCGCCTATATTGTCAGAAGGTAACGACTCTTGAGAAGTATCGCTCAGAGACGGATTTAAGCCCGATTTATCTTTAATTTTAGATACACAAATCTCTCGCTTGTGGTGAATTTTATTCTCTAACAAAAACTGCTCTTCGGGCAATTTGTTCCTTATGATTGTCCATTCTGGGCAAGACACCAAAGACGCTGTGCTTCCTCCATCGCTGTACCTACTTATAGAACTAGAATCTTTTTGGGAATCGCCGCTACCCCTTTCAGATATTCCGTCTGTCGATTCTATCGACAGTCCGAAATGCACCGAAGTGGCGACGCTAGACGTTACGGAATTACTACTGCTCCCTTTTTCCGATTCACATGATTCAATAGAAGAGCCTTTTTTAATAACGCCTTTATTGACCACTTTGGAAGTAGTACCTATCAATGGATCTGCAATATCGGAAGATTTCGCTTCTATTCTACTTAAACTTTTAACGGGGTCTTCGCTGTTGTCGGTAGAATCGCTTACCGACGTTGAATCCTTTTTTATATTAGTTTTATCAAGGTCACTTCTATTTTCTTTTATTTCGACCGGAGTTTTTATATCGCTTTTGGTTCTTTCCTCACACTTACACTGCGTTAACTTACAATTCCCGCACGGCAATTTATTATAAAAGTTATCACTGGCACTTAATTTAGCTAAATATTCATTTTGCTTTTGTATTTCTTCACTTAATTTAGATAAATCGCTTAGTTCTTCACTTAACCGAGTAATATAAGGATCAGTGATACGTTCGACACATTCCGTTTCTTTGCTATTTTCCCTATACTGATCGATTTCCAGTAAAATTTTCTCACTAAGCTTATCTGCAAAATCGGTAAGATGTTTGTGACATTCCTCGTCCCAACCAGATTCCTCCGTACTTAACAAAGGTATAGATTCTGTGTCGTATCGTCGTTGAATTACAGACATAACATCACCCGCTTTCAATTGCCTCCTTCTGGCTCTGGGGCTAGAGCGAATTACTTTATCCACCGCTTCATCTAGAGAATTCGCGACATCAGCGGCTGCTTCCAACAAATTTTTAGACATAGAACTTTTAGCCCTATTTTCCGAATATTTACTTTTTACCGTGCACATAGGAGGAAATGTAAATTTAGTATGATAATTAGGCTTTGTTTTATTTTCTACTACACTTTCGATGGAATCAGGAGAGGATACAGCGCTTGAATCGCTATCTTTGTCATCCGTTTCTGGATTAAATAATTCCAAAGATAATAACTTAGGTAAAGGACGTGCTATTGTATCATAGTTTCCATTGCTCATTGATGATCTTCGTACGATTGGGTAATTTGGTCGCACTGTTCGTACACCAAATCCTGGTTTTTGACTTAGAAGGTCTTTTATGCTTTTAAGTCTTTCTTTTCTACTTTTATCTGATACTTCAGATTGAGGGGGTTTCTCTGGACTTATTTTTGTATTTAAGTTGGTTCGTTTAAATTTTGGTATTTGAGGTACTGAATACTTTTGTGCTAAAGTTTTAATTAATTTAGGACTACTTTGGATCTGTTCTGTTGTACTTTCTGGTATCAGTTGGTCCCTTTCTGATTTTTCGTTGGAAATAGATAACGAAACATTGTCAGAAATAGATTTTGATGTACACGTGCTAGGTTTAGGAGAACTTAATTGTTTAGTTAACGGATAGACGGATAAAGGCATTTGTTTTATTCTAGGACTAGTTGGGCATGATGATTGTTTAATTCTAGGGGAATTTGGGACGGATGAATTTACTCTAGGCGAAGTAGGACCAGGAGATAGGAGAGTGGGAGATGTAGGATCTGTTTTAGGTACAAATATTACTGAAGCGAAACTATCTTCTGAATCGACACTTGTATCACTTTGTAAACTACTATCCTTAGACGAATCGGAACCATCTTCTTTTGATAGTCTTCTCTCTGTGTTCAAAGATCCATTTTCTTTCTTCTCGTCGTTTGTTGTAACGTTTATTTTACTAGGAGATGTTACTATTGGTTCGTCTTCTGGGATAATGGGAGATACTAATTCATTACTTTTCCAGTTTTGAAACATTCGCACAAAACCATTTCGTAAAGAGGATCCCGTTACCTTTTCAATGTTAGTAGTAGAACTTTTAATTTTATTAGTAAAACCAGATTTAATCAGCTGAAAACGTTTGGCGGTTGAAACTGAAAAAAGAGAGTCTTTAAGCGAATCTAATCTACGATGACTTCGATATATAAGCTCTTCATTTAAAGATGCTTGTTTTTGAATATTTTGTTTAACTCTTTCTTTTTCGCGAAGTCTATCTACAGACATGTATTCTTCATTTAACGATCTCTGTTTAAATACGCTTCCTCTGTGATGTGACGGATGAAGCGCTTTCGAATCTGGCGGACTGTTAGTTGAAGCTTTCATGTCTGTTGGTTTATCTAAATCTTCTTCGGCGTCTTCATCACAAATGGATTGTTTTTGTTTCACCAATTTAGGTTTGGTCGTTGTAGTAACAATTTCGACTTTATTATTATCGTTACTATCTTCGTTAGAAAGAGCTTCTTGTATACTAGGCACGCTTGATTTAGAACGAACAATGTTATTATTTTCTGCAACTTTTATATCTGTTAAGCTGCGGGACTTTAAATTAGAATATATATCGCTAATAATATGAGATGAAGGAAATGTTTGTCTACGGTGCATTACTTCGTCATCATCTACCCTTCTTAATTCTATAGGTAAATTTTGTACATCTTCACATTCGCAACATGTACATCCATCTTCGAAACGTTTATTGGAAGCTTCTTTCGAACAAGATGACCAACTATCTAAAAACCATGGGCGATGGACACCTCTTTTTCCACCTGCTAATTTTTGAATAGCCCTCCTTACAAAACTATAACAAGTTTCGTTTGGACTGGACAGGCTGGAGCTGCTTGGTGACGAACTACGGCCTGGATCTATCGAACGACCTCTATGCCGCGTTTTCCCTCTTTTTCTCGTTCCAGTTTTAGATCTGAAAAACAATTTAAATCAAATATCTAAGAAATTTTAGCGAAGGATTACATCTGGTGCTAACATAATACTCGCTAAGTATGTTTTAGTGTCACTAGAAAACTTTTAATAAAAGTATAACTTGTTCGAGACATTTTCAGATAGGAACTAAAATACAACTTTAGTTCGCCAAAGTTTTAGGTAGTTTCAAACCGCGAGAACATTTTAATTTAATAAATGGCTGTTAGTTTTTTTACAAAATGCGACACTCTAGCACTCGGAACTCGTTATATTTTATCAAAAGGCAGTTTGGTTTGTATTGATTTTATCATTTATAAAGCTAGCACGAACTGATGCTTTCCTTCTAAAATTACGTAATACTAAATTTAGATCTTACTTCATGCAACCACGCCGAATTATTTCTTTAAATTAAATTTATGCATTTAGATTTCTGAGATTTTTAACACTAACAAAAAATAATTAAAATCAGGAGTAAATTTACTAATTTCGTAAAGTAATGCCACCTTTTGATATTTTAAGTTAAAATTTTAATTTGAATAAAATCTACATTTTATTTATAAAAGTAATTTGTGAATAATAATTTTCATAGAATTGCCATTAAATTCACAAACACATATATTACGAAAAGATAAAAATTGAAAGAATTGTAGGTCTACCCTGGAACAGTAAACTCAGATATGTTGCAAAAAGAACGGACTGTATCGTAATAAATATCTTTTTAAGCTTTATCCGGGCAACCTACTTAAGGTTCCTTAGATAATGTTACACTGTATGCTCTATTTTGCAAGAAAAGATTTATATACATGCATAAAATAGGATGATATTACAACCTTTACATTGTGTTAAGCGCTGCTTATTATAAACAAGAATGTAACATAGGATACTACTTAATAACTGCATATTTAATTACTAAAATCGATGTTCCTTTAGTTTATACAGCTAAGCAATATTCTCATACTAATTCTACCTATTATCCTTAAGAATAAAATATGAGTGCACCAGTCAAATTGAAAAAAATTATTAAATCTCAGAAGTTTATTCGCCGTTTAAAGCAATATAAGGGATCTTACCCAAAATATATCAGGAAATGATACCTAACGGAACACAGAGCCCTTAAACTTAAACGTTGGCACGGATAATTAAACGTTACGATGTTTTGGCATTTCAATAAATTCAATTCTTTCGAAAACATTTTCCTTAAACATGAGATGCCCAGCAGCCTCCGAGTCAGAACATGATTGTCTTTTCAACCGATAGAGACAAAATATTCGTACCTGAAATCCATTAGGGAAGTAAACGACGTGATAAACGGTCAAAATTAATTAATAGAAAGTTACCGCTACATAGAATTTAGCCCCCAACCTGTAAGCAAAGAATGTGAATTCGCCGGGTAATGCTTACCAGGATGATCTGGTCTTTATATTTAACGTTTGTATGAGGCTTATCTCTAAATTAAAGACCGCTGAGAAATTTCTCTCCTTAAGGTTGGCAAACCTGTGTGGATGAATTTCACTCAAGTAATTTATATACTGCGGTGTGGTCTGTCGGTTGTCGCATTGTACTACGTTTGTTTACGTATGAGTTATTACGTTTTAAAATGAAACAGAAAATCGATGTTGCCGCCGATTGTGAAATATGTGGAGTGATACGTTTTTTAAACCAACAAAACGTTAAGCCAGCTGTAATTCATAGGCAGTTGGTTGTGGTGTATGGTGATAATGTAATGAATCAAATAAATGTGTAAAAATGGCGTGAAAGGTTTTGAAATAGCAGAGATTAATGTGCAAGATGAAGAACGTTCGGGGAGATCCTCGATAATCAACGCGGACTTGTTGAAACGCGTCGATGATGAAATCAGAAACAATCGTCGCATAACAATTTTCGACCTGGCTCTTCGTTTTCCTAACGTTTCAAGAGCTGTAATTGGTCGTATTGTGCATGACCATTTAAACTTCAGAAAGGTTTGTGCACGTTGGGTACTGTACGTCTTAACGGAACGTCACAAACAAATCCGAATGGGATCTGCTTTGGAATTTCTGTTGCGCTACTCAAGAAATGGCGACGAGTTCCTTAATTCAATTATAACCGGCGATGAAACAAAACGGCAGTCAAGTGAATGGGGTCGTCCTCAGCCACCAATGAAACGAACAAGGGTCAAACCACCGCCATTTGGACGCAAAGTGATGGCCACAGTTTTTTGGTATCGTTCAGCGTACTGTTGATTGACTTTATGCCACGTAGAACGACTGTGAATGCAAGAGCTTAGTGCGAAACTCTTCGTAAGTTACGACGCGCCATTCAAAATCGGCGACGTGGACGGCTGATCGACATCGTACTGCTACACGATAATGGACGTGCACATGTTGCAGGCGCGACACGTTTTTACTGAGATAATTTGGATAGGAAATTTTCGATCACCCACCTTATAGTCCGAACTTAGCTCCTTCTGATTACCATTTGTTTGGGAAATTGAAAGAATTTTTGAGCGGTAAGCAATTCGCGAGTGACAATAAACTTAGAAATTCTATTAATCAGTAGCTAAACGAACTGGTGGCAGAAAAATATGACGAAGAAATATTGAAGCAGGTGAATCGCTATGATAAATGTCTTAATTTATGTGGCGATTATGTAGAGCACCAATAGAATGTATGTATTTTACAATCGAATGGTCTTTAATTTAGAGATAACCCTCGTAATTATACACCATGAAAAAAATCCTATACTCTGCTCTTGAATGGGTAATATTTATTGATATTATAAACATACATATTATTGTGTGTTATAAAAATAGTTGAGGTAGTTGTATAAGCGAAACGGAATGCATTCAATATAAATATTTAATAATTCACTACTATTCAAATAATAAGTATTAGCGGTTCACTTTCAAACCAATTTATTCAAAAACGGCGGGGCCAATTTTTGTGCAATTTTAGCTTATCAATAAATCATTTGTTATTATAACTGAGAAGTTTCGTTTTGTAACCTTAAGCCATTTCGTAAATGTTGTAAATTGTTTACAAAAAAGTGTAATAATTTGGCGTGTTCTCAGAATGCTTATCTTAAAAAGTTTATAACTTTGTTATTGGTGAGCAACATTTAACGAAATTGGAATAGTATAGAGCACAAACCTTGAAAAAGATTACAGTTTAGGAAGTACTTATAGTTTCTCTATTTTTTATAAAAAAGGTAAATTCGCCGCAATCCCTTATTTATGATAGAAATTGAAAATTTCCTTTTTTATAAGATGTATTAACATTATTTGAACAACAAAAATTAATTGGTTTTAATAAATTATTAAACGTTGTCTTATAATTGAAAGTGAAAAATTTTCAAAAAGATGCAAATAACTGCTATCGATGTGTTAATTCGTAGCTAACCGCATTGAAGGTCATTCTGAGGTAAGCCGCAAACATGTTTCTGTTATAAGAAATTATTCTTTGCGTAATAATGTAATCATATTTTGATGGTTTTAATGATACCAACACATTTTGTTGATAAATATTTTTCAAATTAATAGATATCGATAAAGGACCTTGTGATAACGATTTAAGTTTGTTTATAAAAGAAATACGATTTTAAACAAAAGAGCATAATGATACACAGTGTATTATAAAGTTAAAGTGTTACTTTTTCTAAATTTTAAAGAAAATGTCTCAAGATATGTCCGCACAATTTAAAAAAATTGTATTGAACATTAAAGAGTATTTCGAAATGGAAAAAGACTTGGCATAAATAATATTAAACTTCAACAAGTAGCAAAGCGAATAGCGGAATGTTTGGGAATTAGCACACGCAGTGTAGAAAGAATTTCACATGAACAAAGGGTTTCTGGTACTGTTACAGCAGCTAAACCCAGAAGTGGTAGGTCCAAAATAGAAATTGGTGATTTCATAAAAGGCATTATAAGAAGACAAATATTCCTTTTTTATATGGAAAAACAATTTCCAACCATAAAGGATTTGTACTTCTACGCTAAACAAATGGGTAAAAGAAATGAATTTTATCTATAAAAAACTAGAAAGTAAATCGACACTTATGGAGAAGCATAGTATAGCTGCTCAAGGTGCGGACTACTTATCCACTAGCAAAAGGTACAGAAACGCAGGTTGGAATATATTTTATACTGATGAAACATGGTGCGGCGCAAATCACTCCAAAAAATTTGGTTGGGTAGAAATTGTTACACCAGAAATTCGTGATAGCTTTAATAATTACAGAGGAACCATTCAAGAAATTACTGTGTTCAGAGGTAGAGTCAAACCTCCGTCTGGGGCAGAATAAAGTGTTATTATTTTAGATATAGGTAATGAAAATGTATTTTTATCAGGTAGCTTGAAATTCTTCATTGGTAAAAAAGGGTCAGACGATCACCATGATGAAATAAATAAACAGCATTATGAAGAATGGTTCAGGCATGTACTAACTGTGATTCCCGCGAAATCAGTAATTGTTCTTGACCAAGCCTTTTATCAGACAATGTTAGATCCAGACTTCCACAATACTATAACATCATGGAGGAAGGTAAGCATAATAGAATGGTTAATAAACAGAAAAGTATCTTTTCCCGAAGGAATTATTAATTTTAACAACTTAATGGGACCTGTACTGATGGAACTATCCCCCACATACAGTTTTCCGAAAAATTTTTGTTGGATAAAATTGTCAAAGATGTATAAGAGAATAATGTGAATCTTATGTGGCTTCCAGTGGCCCACTGTGAATTTAATCCAATAGAATTGGTTTGGACGTATGTTAAAAATAAGGTAGCGAAGTAAAGCACGACTTTAAAATAAAAGATGTTTTGGAACATTGTGATCGACCATGCAAAATATATCAAAAGAGGTTTGGGCTAATTGTGTTAGTCATGCTATGAAAATTGAAGAAAAGTCTAGGGTGAAAGAAAATATCATTGATATCTCCATAGAACGATTAATCATTAATGTGCAAGATGAGGATGATGCTGATGAGGTAGATGGTGAAAGTACTGACACTGAAATCGATTAAGACGATGAAGAAAATGTTTGTATGTAACTGCTATCGGAATATAACTCTTATTATTTATTAACCTTCCGTGGGTCTGACTACGGTCTCACAATGCTACAATTAAATATAAATAATACTTATTGTTTATATTACAGTCTTGATAAAGAATCGAACCGAACTATTGTACTTTTTACTGTAGTTTTAAAACGCTTTACTATAAATTGTAAAAACGCATACATATGTTATAAATAAGTTTTTGTTATACCTTGTATGTATAAATGGTTAGGAATAAATAATTACACGCAGGTAGAGTTTCTTAACAATTTTATTATTGTGCCGTGTCTGAGTAATGGCAGTTTCTAAATCATTGAAACACATTATCAACACGCAGTGTCGCTTTGGTTTACGCTCCCGTCTGTCCCTTGCGGAATGTTTCCCGAGCGCTCTTTCGCATAAACTTTTTTATCTCTACAGGTCTTCACAATGTTTCTTTTAAGTAGATCTTTTCTTCTTACGTGCTAATTTCTCTACCTATATAATGAGTAGAAAGAATATTTTGAATGCCTCTTCAAATGAGTCAAATAGAGTCGTTCGCAATTATTGATTGTAATTTCGTTATTAATAGCCCAATAGCATTATAATTTGTTAAAACTATATGATAATGTCCAATCAATTGTATATCTAAGTATAGGCCGCTTTGGATTAATGGTTTTTGTTAAATTAATTTTTGAATTTCAACATTCTTAAAAATATCAATGAAAAACGCATTTTTTAGAATATATTTTATATTTACCAGCGAATGCAACTTTAGAAATTTTGAAATTCAGCATGCTTATACAAAACTTAACTGTTATTAAAATAAACTTAGTTTGGTCTAATTTGCTTTATTAATTTCTGAAATACAAGGTTTGAAAGTTAACCGCCAATACTTATTATTTTAATAGTAGTTTAGATCATCATCTATTTCTCATCAGTAACGACAACTATATCAAGCACTTCCAAATGCATAAGTCAGATACAACTTCAGGATTTTAAAATTAAACGGTTATAGAAAAGAATTGACGTTGCACTTAATTGTAGTTGCTTGCCAAAAATCGTATTTGTTCCAATAATAAGTTGTAATGACCTGATGTTGTTGAAAACATACGACTCATATATAATCAATTTGATTTTCCACAAACAGCAAGACCATCGGAAACAAATGATGTTCCATTCTGGAGAGGGTATCAAAAAAATAAAGCATCCGTGCACCTCAAATTATGATTTCGGAATAAGGTGGAAGATTTCTACAAATTTAACCACATTTTATTTTAGTTTTCATCGATGAACTATTTTCGCTGTGTATCATATTTACTGCTTCGCAAATTCGAAACACAAATAGGCGCACATTTTTCTCAGATTATAGATGAGAACGCGTCAATTTTTAACACTAACGCTAATAGTCTAAAAACTCAACAATTAATGAAATTTCAGCTCATGGCAAAAGCACCATTCCAATTCCTGCATCGCGCGTCTTTTATAATCTCTTCATAGGACGCTCCTGAAGCGAATTTCTCGTAGCCTACAATAAGATTAGAGTGTTCTTCCAACAGAACTATAAATGGGAGAACCCCTATCTCGAATATAAAGATCAAAAATGCAAGTTTAACAAAATGTTCTATATTGTAACAGCTTGTATCAAAAATTATAGCCGCTACTTGTTCACATCATATATCCTCAATAAACGCATGTTTTAAACAAATTCTACTGTCATCTGTCATATACAATTTTACAATGCAGAATAAAACACATTAGGCTGTACAATTAAACATTTACTTTGCTGTCGAATTTATTGAAAAAAGGTTTTCATAATGTTTGATGAACAATATACATTTCGAGACTTAACACAACATTAATGAAAAAAATTTCGAGACTTAACACGACATTAATGGAAAAAATCTGGCGTAAAACAACACACAACAATCGCTTATGTATTATAGATATTCAAATAACGTTTACGTGTCCGAGTGTGTCAGTGCATTACGTATACTACCTAGTAGTCGCAGCACGGGCAACTACGTGCTGGCTTGCAGAGTAACTCGTTCATGATAGTCTGTATAGAATAGCGTTAGGCATGCCTGGGGTAATCTTGGGATTGTGGCTGCGCTTGTAGCACGTAGGCTAAATACATCAACACTGACCGGTATGGTGTCGATTCCGTAAGTAGGGAATGCTAAATCGACTTAAGGTACGATCTAGGCTAGCAACCAGGACCACCTTTAATAATACTGCTAAAAAGAACCAATGTAAAGCCTCGGGCAATCAAAGCCATGGTGGGCGGCTGAGATTGAACAAGATTGGCCCATCTTGGAATAAACGCGAGAGCATGGAATGGAAAGTGGGAACGTGGAACGTAAGAGGGATATATGGAAAGGAACACGAGATTTTTAGTGAAATGAGAGAGAGAAAGCTAGACGTGCTGTGTGTGAGTGAAACTAACTGGAAATGGAAAGAAGTGATAAAGATGGATGAGGGAAGCCTAGGTTGCCGATCTGGAGTAGAGAGTTGGACGCATGGTTCAAATGGATTGGGATTGATTTTAGGCGAATTTGCTAAAGCACAAGTAAGGGAGTATGAATTGGTGTTTTTCCAGCTACTCTGGGTTCAATTAGAGATAGGTATTAGGAAAGTAACGGTTGTAGAGTGTTATTCTCAGGTGAATTGTGATAACCAGGTTGAATGTAAAACCTTTTGGATAGAATTAGAAATGCTACTTGATACATGTGACGTGAATGATAAAGTGAATTTACTGAGTGACCTGAACGGATGGGTGGGAATAAGAAGAGAAAACATAGATCGTGTAATTGGCTCTTACGGCGATCCCAGAGCGAATGAAAATGGGGGAGCGTTAGTTGGTCAATGCTTAGAAAAGGGCATATGTGTATCGAATACGTGGTTTAAGCATAAGGATATCCATTTGTATACGTGGCAAAAACGAGAGTCTAGAAGCATGATTGATTTCATCGTTTATGATGAGAGGTTACGTGAATTGGTAAAGAACACACGAGTGATGAGAGACTTTGAATTTTGGGCGGACAATTTTCTGGTAATGTCAAGAATTGAGCTTGGTAGAAAGTGGGAATATAAGAAGAAGGAAATTGCAAGACAGACTAGAGTGAAAGTGGAAATATTGTCGGAAGAGAATGTGAGAGACGAATACGTACAAAGCCTAGAGAAGAAAATGTTATCAGAGGAATCGAATTGAAGTATGAAATTGGAAAAGGTGGCATCGAATGTGCATGGAAGAAGTTGAAAGGCATCGTGATAGAGTGTTTAACTAAAGTACATGGAGTGGGTATGATTGGATAGTCGAAAAAGAACGCATGGTGGAATGAGGCCGTGAAAGTTGCCGTAAATGATTGGAACTAAAAATGAGAAGAACAGAATGGATCTGCTGAAAGCGTATTGAAGTAAAAAGAAGCGTGCAAATGAAGCTGCGAAGGAAAGTAAAGAGCATCTGAGGGTGAAGGAGGAAGTAAGAATGCAAAATGATTTTGACGGTAATTAAAGATTATTTTGGAAGTGGGTAAAGAATGCGAAGCAGGGTGTAAGGAACCGAGTAAACGGAATACGGAATAGCGAGAATGAAGTGGAGTGGGATGAAAGTGAGGTAATATTGTGTTGGAAAGAATATTTTAAAAGGCTATATGGCAACAGGGATACTGCGATAATTGTAAATGTGGGAAATGCTGGAACTAATAAAATCCAAGAGAACAATAAGAGTATAGGTGTAGAAGACGGACGAAATCCAATAAAAATACTTAAAAACGGGAAGCCTGCTGGAGTAGATGAAGTTACAAGCTAAATGCTTAAGTATGGCCATATGCGACTAGGTGAATGGTCGTGCAAACTATTTAATGCTTGTGCTCAATTATCAAGAGCTCCAGAGGACTGGAAGAGTGCTACGATCATGCCTCTGTACAAAGGCAAACGTGGTAGACATGAATGCAAGAACTATAGAGCTATAAGTTTATAAGTGTCTCTGGGAAGGTGTTTGGTAGAATTATAGTTGACAGAGTTCGCATAAATACTGAAAGAAAGATATTGGATGTACAGGGTAGGTTCATGCCTGGGCGAGGGTGCGTGGATCAAATGTTTAGTTTGCATCAAATGGCCGAGAAGTTTGTGCATGTTAATGAGAAAATGTATTGTACATTTGCTGATTTAGAGAAAGCATATGATAGTGTGAATAGATGCAAGTTATAGGCAACTCTGACCGAGTATGGTGTACGAGGGTTGCCTTTTATGTTGTTACAAATGACCACTAGATGTCGCTAGTGTAATAAGTTTACAGTGCGCGTTTAAAGAAAATAATTTTGTGAAAAAATGGAAATTACTCGTGAAGGTTTTAGTTGGATGATTTTATACGATTTTCATAAAGGCCTAACTCAGCAACAATGCTTATAATCGCTTCGTTTAACTTTTGGAAATGAATCACCATCAGAAAATACTGTTTACAATTGGTTTGCAGAATTTCGTCGTGGTCGTGCGTCCGTCAGTGATGAATCTTGTGAAGGTCGACCAAAATCGGTTGAGATTCAAAAAAACATCGATACTGTGCGCAATATCATTCAAGAAGATCGGCATGTGTCATACCGTGAGATAGAGGCATCCCTTGGCATCTCAAAGACTGCAATACATTCGATTTTGCATCAACATTTAGCGAGAAAAATCTGTTCCCGATGGATTCCGCATAATTTGACCGAAGCACAAAAACAGGTTCGTGTTAATTGGTGTAGGGCAATGCTTAACAAATTCGACCGA